>CAJNOP010003691.1:0-12279 GCA_905250075.1 Rotaria sp. Silwood1 | reverse complement strand
CACACCCTAATACCAGAGAATCAAATGTTTTCTCTTCATTTTAAGTTTTTTTAAAAACATCTTATCATTCTCATCTTTTCTTTTTGAGAGATGAAAAATCGAATAAATTTGAATAATTATAAATACTATTATGATAAAGTTTGTTAATTTATTAGAAGAAATAAATTCAAACTCGTCCAAAAGATTTCAGAAGACAATGAAATATAATTTCACATAGACGTTGAATGACGAAATCTCTTATCTTGAGGGCATGGGTGTGAATGCGGGTGTGAGTGTTCTTTCTAGTAATATCCCCACTCATCACCACAAGCATATAGTAGTCTGCTTATCAAAATAAGAAATAAAACTAGTAGTCAAATAAGTAATCTAGACTCTTACATCTCTAAGTGACCTCCAATGACTATAACTTGAGAATGTTCAGATTAGAAGTGAGGACATTACTATTGTCGTTTTCAAAAAGTAGCGAGTAAGACTATTTTTCAAGTAACTAGAGAATTAGAAGAGATAGAGAGACGTATGGGTTTTCATCATTCAAAAGAGAACATTCCGGAGCATAAATGTACGTCAATATTTCATTGATAAGTAATTGATCAATCAGCTGAGTTCTTAGTGTAGATTTTAGAAATGATATTATGAAAAGTTTTCCATTGAACTTTTACTTTTGATTTAACGATTCAAAAGAAAAAATTATTCTCTTTCAATCTACACCAAGACCAACCTTACTAGTTTGTTCTGCTCAGGAGTTATAACGATTTTTACATAGACCTTCGATTTCGGCTAATTGACATTGGATCACCCTGAAACAAGTCAAGACAGGGATAATTCACCATATTAAGTTGAATGGTAATATTGGTTTTTAGTTTCCAACAGATTTCAAACCACTACATCAAGATTTTTGAAATATGGACACTATGCAACATAATGGCACGATGTGAAAGTTCGAAAATCTTTCTATAGTGGTTTGAAATCGGTTTGAAACTAAAACCAAATATTACCACTCAACTCAGCATGGCGAATTATTCCTGTCCTGACCTGTTTTTAGAGTGACCCAATGTCGATTAGCTGAAATCTAAGGTCTCTGTAAAAGCCTTACAATTTCTAAGCGGAACAAACTACCAAGGTCGGTCTTGGTGTAGATTGAAAGAGAACAATTTTTTCTTTTGAATCATCAAATCAAAAGTCAAAGTTCAATGGACAGTTTTTTCAGAATATCGCTTCTAAAATCTTCACGAAGAACTCGTCTGATTGGTCGATTAGTGACCAATGGAATTTTGGCATGCATTCGTGCCCCAGAATGTTCTCTTTTGAATGATGAAAATTCATAGGTCTGTCTATCTCTTGTTATTCTCTAGTTACTTGAAAAATAGTCTCACTCGCTGCTTTTTGAAAACGACAATAGTAACAGTAACAATCGTTTATCTCTGCTAAAGGAGGCCTGGAAAACTTAACCCTTGTAAGGTGTTTAATAATTCACTGCTGTCTATTGTTTGAGCATATATTCAATCCAAAAGTGATTGAATAGTTTGGAATGTTTCCTTATTAGAAAGAATACAATGTCTTTAGGAAAGTTTTTAATAATAGATCTTCGAAAATTTCAATTCTGAAGAGCATGACATGTTTGACAGAGTTTTTTTTTCTAACCAAGTTGAAATTGAAATATTTCTAAAAACGAACTTCGGCAAAGTTGATTTATCTGCAAGTTATGTCACTAATTTCATATAAATTCCACAATATCAGGTTTATTATGTATTTCTAAGAAGTCAACTGTAATTGAACATAAAAAAATATTCCATGATGAAGAATAAAAAGTCAATGCTTTAACTAAACAAAAATTTAAAAACAAATAAAAAGATGTTGCTGTTTTGATTCTTGTATTAATATAAATGATGTTGACATGACCACATGCATAAGAATGTCCTTCTCATTCTTGATTATTGTAAAAGATCATGGGTTAGATTTCGTTACAAAAAAAAATATTATTTGTTGATAATAAAACCGATTATGAATCTATGAATACAAAAAAAAATGAGCTGAAAAATTTGAAAGAACACAATCATGTGTCAAAATTTAACTTGATGAAGTGTGAAAATTGTAAAATAAACATTGAGCTCGATTCAGTGACAAAAAAGTCATGACTTCAAGGAAGGAATACGTTAGAATGAATGGTCATGTCTTTGTTTGATCAACTTCTATTGATTTCCGATACAAATTGCTCATATTTTCTTTAAAACACACCATACAATGGGTTACAACAATAGATCGAAGATGTCGTGTTAAGAAATTCACGACAGAAAAGTAAAAAAGAAGGGGGTGGGTGTGTTACACACCCACATCCCACCAACACTAACACACACACCCAATTGTTATCTAATGAAAAAGCTAATTCTTTTGAGAAAAACAGCATTTGAAAAAAGGAAACACGAAGTATAGCAATCCTTTTTGCGTATTTGGAATTTATGACTACTGTTTAATTTCGGTAGCCTCTCCACAGTATAGTTTTATGCATGGATCGGAGTATGACCTAATGAGTTGAACGTCTCAGTAAGCCGTAGTGTGATGTAGAAGAATCATGTAAGTTGCAGCTTGTTGGGTTAATATACAATAATCAATGATTGTTTTAATGTATTGTAACGACACAGCAAATGACTATGAGCAAGGCCTCAGAGAAATACTGATGACTGACTGGTCACTGATATTGCAAAGATATTCTAACGTTGTTTAACAAAAGATCTACATGAAACCTACATTTATCAGGAATAATCAACTAAAGTTCTCCAAACCAGGAATCCTAATAAAGTCCTAACGTATTGGATAAAGAATTAGGTCAAAGAAATCAGGAATATATAATAGAAAAGTGTTGGTTTGGAACAACATATTTGGAACGATCACATTATAAATCTAACAGTTGCTCTAAGTAAGAAAAATCTGGAATTTAATAAGATTTAAGTAAAAAGAATTATCTCACGGCAGAATAAGATCACAAAGTGTTGAGCAACGGGTATGAATGAAATACAAAAGTGGTTCTTTTGGTATATGCTTTTCTTAGTATTAATTCAAGTATCTAAATGTATACTCATATATTCAAATTAACTGCCCTATCTTATTGCTACTTTGAATAAGAGCTTGTTGTATGGATGATGTTTCGTTTAGAGATCAGGTATAATATTATTTATTTTAACCTAAGAGTTCCACTGAGCTCCTGGTTTTCCAGTAAACTCTATAGTAATTATGGCGTGAGCGTAGGTATGTTGATGTAAATGTAGATCTTCTTTTACTACAAATTCTCGTCCACACTCTCAAAAGCTTGAATTAATCATTCAATCGAGCTTCTCACAGTATATCTGCCTGATACTCTTGTGGCATTACTTCAGTAGATGAAGCGAGTTCTTTTAAAATAGCTTCAACTAGCCTCCACCACATGATTGCGAAGCGTTAATCATTTTTTTTGATCATCTATGAAAGTAGGAGAAAACCGAGTGAAACTAAGTTATAGTACATGTTTTTTTTAGCCCCTGATTCATTCTTTCTTTTCATTCTTTAAGCTATTCGATTGGTAAGTGATAGAACAAGCAAAAAACGTAATATTTCCATCGGAAAAAAAGCCTAGTACGTGAATAATAATTGATCATTATTCAATGTAAACAGATGAATGCGCATACGCTAAACGTGTACAGTGACGTACTTCCGAGTTACATCATTTTTTATTTTTTCCATAAGACTAGCGTCGATACATTACTATTATTCATTATTCTTGTTGTCAACACACAAGTTTCTACACGAATAGAGCAAGCAAACGGTAGTGTCTTGAAATTTCATTTTCTTTTGAAAATCTTTGTCATCGTCAGTATCCAGCAAATTCTTCAATCCTTAAACAGTCGCACTAAGGGTGTGGGTGTTGGTGGATAAGGATTTTTTTATCTATCCACCACCAAATCCTTCGAGTTGTTAAGGTCCCTTTTCTTCACATATATGTATGAAGTTCTTTATCCAACGTATAGTTAATAACAGAAAGAAAAAGAATTGTTCATTATTCCTACATCGGGAATATGCATGTGGAAAGAAAACGTTTTAACAACCCGAAGGGTAACAATTATCATGGCTCCAAATGCACCATTTTGAAGAGAATTTAATTCTCTACAACCATGTTTTTCTGAAAAACGCTTCTGAGATTGTTTTGTAGCGGAAAAGTGAAAATGAATGAAAGACTTACAAAAAAGAGCAATGGTAATCAGTAAGTAGCTATTGCTTTTTAACATAGATTTCGCAAGTAAAGAACACCGCTCGATACAGTTTTTTGTTCGCTATCGAATAATATATTTCAGGTAAAGCTTTTATTCATTTAAACCTAAAAGAATCCATAGTTCTCTAGAAAACTAATAATAAATTAAGTATATTGAGATTTTCAAGATCTTATAAAGGTATTTTCAATTTTAAACTACACCTATATGTAGAGAACACTTTTTTATCGAATGAGCTATTTTTCAAAGTATCTTGCTTGAAAATTAATGTTTTAGAAAAAGAATAAAAGATGTGTCCGAATAAAATTTTTGTGCAAAAAAGCGAGGAGTTGCTTGACAATCCATAAAAAATATTTGTTTAGAGAATCTTTTTACTTGTAGAATAGAATATCGAATGATCTAATCAAAGTTAAGAAAATATTTTCTCTTCACTGTATAATTTGCTTTACAAAATCAGTATAGAAAGTGTCCAAATAAATTTGCACAGACTGTATATACACGTCAACAGGAATTTCTCGAAATTCCTACAGCTCCTATTATTCTAAAAAGAAATTTTTCCAAAAATCCACGTCATTCCTCACATACGAGTAAAACTAGAACGGGAAAATTTCTCAGAAATTTACGTAATTCCTAGGAATTTTCATAAATTGTTTTATTTATCTCAGATAAATAAAATAGCATAGGAACAGATTTGAAGATTCCCTTTTCTCAAAAAGTAGAAGAATTTTCGGTAACTATCTAGAAATTTTAGGAATGGCGGAAATTTTCCTAAGATCTTTATTTATATTATATGGATTCTTCGATTTCGGAATCTTTCTCATTGTCTCCAAATGCCCTCTAATCATAGCGGTCTATTTAAAATGTTTCGAATAGTGCTCTGTAATGCAGACCTCAAAAAAAAGGAAGATATTTATTCACTTTTTGATGTACACTATGCTTATTCATTCAAAAACAATACTAACGGTTTTCAGATTTTGTGATAGCTGTATCAAAACAGAATTATCATCTAACTTTTGAAGTTCTCACATAGTGAAACACTCGATACATATATTTAAAGACGCCTCACGTACTTGATTGATCAACAATGGGAAATCTCATATCTGCTGTTCGACTTCCGGGTGTGCAGGTTTGTACGAGTAGCAACAAGTTATTTGCTCTAACATATTCAGCTCTAATTGACCATGCTAAACTGCTTCGTGAAGTTATTGCTCATCCAGAAATGACCAAAGAAGGAACAACATTAGATTACTTCATAAAACAATATTGCATTCGCATGCAAAACGATGAAATGGGAACTTCGTATCAACAATGGTTACTACCATGGCAAATTGATTGGATTTGGCATGTGCATCGTCTTCATCCAGTTGCGTACTTTCATGATTGTACGACACAGTTACCAAACAACGAATTGGTGGATAAAAAGTATGTGAGAATCGAAAGCAGTGATCAAAGGAAATGGAGTTTTTTTGACGAGTCCACACCAAAAAGCAACGGTGTAACATTTAACCCGTCATTTGATTTGGCAAAAGCTGTTGTTCGTCAAAGCAAATTTCTCGAAAAATTTCAAAATCATGCTCTCTATCACCAGAAAAACATTCTTTCCAAACATATCGATTTGTCATCTTTTGAAGCGAATGTACAAAATTACGTATCATTTTTAAAATTAGCAAAAAAAGACACAATTATCGTGCCCACATTCGAGATCGATTTACTGTGGCATACACACATGCGATATCCTTCATTTTATCGAGAAGCAACCATCGATTTGTGTGGTTTTCTACTTGATCATAATGATTCTATAGATCAACAGACATTAGAAAAATTGTATCGGGAAACAGCTGACCGATGGGAAACGACTTACAATTCGAAGTATGGTCAAATTGCCAATCAAGAACAGCTACTGAAAAATTTTTCTTTAACCTCCTGTGCTATGGTTCGCAAAAGGCATGAGAAAATGGTTGAAGACAACAGGAAATATATAATCTTATGCGGAGGTTGTTCTACAATCAAATCTAAATCTACAGAGGCAGATGATAGCGGAGGTTTTGACAGGTTCGAAGACGGAGATTGTGTAATATATGTAGCTGAAGATGGAGGTGGAAGTCTTGGTGGTTGTGGTGGTGGATGTGGTGGATGTGGTGGATGTGGTGGTGGTTAATAAGGATTACTAAATCGGTTTTCATTTTTTCATAATACAAGACAAGCGGATATTCTATTCTTGAAGTTCTCTTGATATACTTTTGTTATTTAATTTAACTTATCCGACTATTCCTTTTAATTGATGAGGAAATAAATCACATTTTTTGCATTTATACGAGCATAAGGTGTGAGTGTGTGTCTTGGATTCATTTTCTTTCTACACCCACACCCTTTCTCATCTCGAGAGTAGTGTATCCATTAGGGAAAGGTTATATTTGAATAAGAATAATAACCAACTACTCATCATATTCGATATAACTAGTTTGCTCATACAGGTAGTGATGGAAAGAGTTTTTTGGATCGTATAGTAGATGAAGGATATTCAAGGAATTATGCTGAGGGCGAAAATATTGATGGTAATCAGACTCCTGAAAAGACAATCACTGCTTGGATCAACAGCGCGAGACACTGTGCCAGCCTCATGAATAAAGGTTTTAAGGCGATTGGTGTCAGATATGCTCAAGGTGGCCCTTACGGAGCCTATTGGCTTCAAAATCTTCGCTGGTGATAAATATATCGCTGCTGTGCCATTATTGCGAACACTTTTTCCTTTCGTTTTCTTCGTTCTTTTTATCTAGCTAGTCTTACTAACACTTCATACATATATTTTAACTTATTGAAATAAATCAAGTTCACTACAAAATAATTTTACTACTAATAAGTATTACAAATCTACATAGTCACATGTTCAGATGATTCTTATTTCTATTAGAAAGATTTTGGTAAAAAAAATGTTAATATGTGCAATTTTAAAACATCGTTGACCATTCAGTGTTCAGCTCTTTACTAAGTACCAACGCAAAATATACGGAACGTTATAAGAGTTCAAAAGTGACAGTAGAAATACTTGTAGATATTAGAAGTTATTTCGAAATTTTCAATTATCGTATCGTTCTAAGCAATTGTCAATGAAAACTATCACAGAACTACGCTGGAAGACGGAAACCTATCTTAAAATATGTGCGTTTTTTTCTGTTTTAATCAAGTTTTGATATTCATTTACAAACCCAATTTGAGCAATAATCGTTATGATATTCTGAAATGACTACTTAAATTGCTGCTTAACCTATAATATTGTGTTAACAAATTAAAAACGTTTCTATAAAATAATCGCTTCTTTTGTCTATTTTTCATGGGGTTTCGAAGAATACCTATGTAAAAACAATTGATAAGAAATGAGATTAAAGTGGATTTGTTCTCACCCATGTGGTACGAACCGCTAAAAAACCGCCGGTATACCGATCGTATAACTGAAGAGTTTACCGCCGGTTATTGAGCGGTTACCGCCGGTTTTTCGCGGTTATCCGCCGGTTTTTATTGAGTTCATATGACATTAGTACCCAATGATTTCTATTAATTTACTTATATTAAAAAATTGCTTTCAATAATCTTTTATTAATTTATTATCAGCTTCACATAAAAGGCATACAAAATATGATGAGCATACAATTTCACACGACGTAACAAAAAAAAACCTAGTTCATCACTGAGTTAAAAAGCACACAAATAATAACAATGACTAGAGACGTTTACATAAAACAATTTCTGGATCAGCAATTAAAAGTAATGTTCACACAATTAGAGAAAAACAAACAAACACTTAGATAAAATATGAGAATGAGTACAAGACAACCTTTTTAGTAACCAAACTGTTGTTTCATCTTACTTCAGCAATATTCTTTTTTAAATTATAATTGTTACAAATAATTAAATATGCCTAGAAGAAAAAAAGAATTGAATAAAGTTATTTTTGGATTTTACCTTACCAATAAGGACTTTGTTCAACAACAACTGTAACGAATATTGAATAATATCTAGAACAACAAAAAAAAAAGAATACAAACAAATTATTGTTTAATCTTCCTTCAGCAATAAATATCTTTTTTTTTTTTGACTTACAATTGTTACAAATAATTAAATGTATCTACAAAAAAAAAGTATTGAATAAAGTTACGTTTGGATTTTATCTTACCAATAATGACTTTGTTCAACAACAACTGTAACAATTACTCAATTATTTCTAGAACAACAAAAAAAGAATATAACCAAACTATTGTTTAATCTTACTTCAGCAATATTTTTTTTTGAATTAGAATTTCTACGAATAATTAAATATGCCTAGAAGAAAAAAAGAATTGAATAAAGTTATTTTAGGATTGTACCTTACCAATAAAGATTTTGTTCAACAACAACTGTAACAAATATTGAATAATATCTAGAGCAACAAAAAAAGCTTGTCAGCGCAGCTCCTTTGGAGCTAAAATGTGGAACTCACGTATATCCTTCCAATTTGTTATTCTAATGCATTACTTGTAAAATAAAAAAATACTTTTTTCTTCAAATATTTATGAATGCATTAGAATATTGTATAGAATCTGAATCCTTATGTGCGCGGTTGCTGAGGTCTATAATGGGGGGTTGTCTGTAATGGTGGCCTGTCTGTAATGGGGGTGTCTGTAATGGGGGGTATGTCTGTAATGTTCTCTTTCCCGTTGCTAAGTGTCTGTAATGGGGTGGGGGAGCCGCCAAACCTCGAACTGAAAACTTACACTCACTATTTTCTTCGAAAACATACGTGAGTTCCACAAAACAGAATGCGACCAAACTATTGTTTAATCTTACTTCAGTAATATATATCTTTTTTTTTGAATTATAATTGTTACAGATAATTAAACGTATCTATAAGAAAAAAAATTGAATAAAGTTATTTTTCGATTGTATCTTACCAATAACGATCTTGTTCAACAACAACTAATAATTATTGAATTATATCTATAACAACAAAAAAAAGAATACAACCGAACTATTGTTTAATCTTACTTCAGCAATAAATTTTTCTTTGAATTATAATTGTTACAGAAATTAAATATACCTATCAGAAAAAACAGCATTCAATAAGACTTGTTTAATTATGCCTTACCAAGAAATATTTTCTTGATTAATAATCGTTTCAACAATTGAGCAATATCTAGAAAAAAAGGAATCACCCGGTACATATTTTCTATAGTCAGATCAGAAAAGAAAAAATCTAACGGTCGACCGAGTTACAGGGTTGCCATCTCATAAGGTCCCAAATTGGGTACAGGAAGTTCGCAATGGGGTACATGTGGGGTACAAAAATTTTCAAAATGGGGCACATCTCTAAGGTACATCAGTTTTTCAAAGTACAGGCCAGTGCTGTAAAAAAAATACCGAGAAAAGTGTATCCCATAGTGAAAGACTGCATATTGACCTTTCCTCGTTCGAAAAAAAAAGATCTAAAATGTTCTTTTTTTTGCAAAGAACAAGCCCTAAATAAAGCGCTTTCCAGAAAACCATCGCCACAGTAAACAAAGTGAAAAAGTTCAATTAAAAAGGACGTTAACTATAGAAACTAATGGCATAAGTCTGTTGCACGAGAGTGACTCGAGATGATCACGATTGAAAGAGGGGAAAATGTTTCACATTAGAGCCGATGTAACATTTTCTAGTAGTCTAAAAATTGACCAAAATCTCGTCACTTTCAATCAGTTTTCATCCAAAAAGATGAACTTTAGAAAAAGTTAATCAACCCTCCAAATTCAGAGCGATTCTCCCAAATGAGAGCTTTTTGCAAACTGCTAGAAAACTTAGGTATTGTCTTACAACTTCCACAGAAAAACGCATTTTTGCATTTGACTGAAAAACTTTTCTTCACCATTTTACCGTCGAAGACTGTTATGCTTGCAACAACATCTGTTCGAAAGTAAAGATCTTGTGGAAAAACAAAAGAAATTTTGGATAAAAATAAAACGGAAAGCCTTTGTCGTAGGCCAGGGTCGTGACACGGCATTTCCGCGCACGACATTACCGTGCCGACATTTCCGCGCCGACATTACCACGCACGACACTTCCGCGCCCGACATTTCCGCGCGCGACACTTGCGCGCCCTCACCCTCAAGTAGACGCATTGCGCGCAGGTGTCGCGCGCGGAAGTGTCGGTGAATCGGCCAGGGTAACACACATGTTAATTTCCTCGAATCAAAAACTTTTGACCGAAATTTTGGATGATCCTGTTTTGCTCTGTTAGCTTTTCAAAAAGAAAAGCTTTTTTTACGTTTCATTCAGAAAATTTAGTGACGTTTTTGCCGCCAAAGGCGGCGATTTTGGTGGAAATTGTGAACAGGAAGCTGTTTGCAAAGAAAAATTAACATTTTGCAGAAAAAAACAAAAAAATTGCTTATTTTTACGTGAATTACGCCTGTATAGTTACTGATCGTTGTGAAGAGAAAAATTTTCATATTCATTTGAACCTTTCTCTTTTAAAGTTACTATTTGACATTCGATTTTGCGGAAGAAAGTGTGGAGGGCCTCCATATTGTCAAACAACTCTCTTCTGACGACAGTGAAGAGGCCATTTTCGATTTTTGAGGAAGGAATAGAATTAATATCCAGTCTGTTGTGATTGGCACCTTCTAAGTTACCTGATTCTATCTTTGTTACTTTTTCATTCATTTGATCATTGCTGGCGAGCCATTATAGTAACTTCAGCATTCCATTTAAATGATCCATCAAAAATTCAGTTTGACTTTTAGGACGACAATAGAAAGTTAATAAAAAAGACAAGTCCAAATAAATGCAATATTACGCCACTTGCAGGTCTTTTAGCCTATTCACATGATTCACAGTTCACATCTCTAGAAAATGATTTAAGGCTCTACGGTCAGTTTTTCGAATTTCTGTTTAAAAATGGTTCATAAGTAGTGTAAAGTGAAAAAAGTTCAAATGGGGTACAAAAAACGCGTACTCCAGGGGTACAAATTTTTGTGGGGTACAAAAGGTCGAAATGGGGTACAGATGGCAACTCTGGATTACATATTAGCCGTAACCAATTAAATTTTTCTTACCACCAATCGTACGCATGACGTCAGAATGACCACGTACCAAGCTATGATGATCTGTGTCTTGCTTATCATTGCCATATCAGTTCCGTTCAACTTACTATTTTTCATGATGAACGAATCATGAACGACAATGGTTCAAAAATTGGTATTGTTAACAAGAAGGAGTATGTATGATCCGATGAGAATTCTTTTGGATTTTCTGTGCTGTAAATATTGCCTATTTATACTAACAGAAATTCTAAAAAAGAATATTGCTGCATTTTTTAGATGTTGAATTGTTGTTTGGTCTTGAGTTTTGTATGAAATGCTGAAGTTGAGCATTTAAAAATGTGAAGATAAGTTGTTCGAAATATTTCATGAGGTTATCCGCTCTTTACCAATTGAAACTTTTGACGCTGAAGAACATCCATTGCACTTTCGCTAATTTACTCTTTGAATCCTAGCTCATATGTATCTGTAATTTTACAAATTTGCATGTAACTTTAAAATTTATTAGACAGATTTTTATCAACTATACGCATATGCTATTCTGCAACTATTGGTAGCAGTTTACTAAGGGTATGAGGTGTAGATATGGATGCACAAATCTTCTCTTCATTCACATCTCACACACCCACAAACTACAATCACCCTGTTTATGGACTCATTTGCTTATTCAATTATTTATTTATCTGTTTATATATCATTTAGTATCTACAATTTCCTCTGTACATCATTGTTAATTCGCATTTTTAATTTAAAATCATACACACACACACCCTAAAGTTTGTTCTCTTGATCGTCATACGAACGAGAGTAATCTTCAATAATAAACATATAATGCTCAACTATTCTTAGAAAATCCTCTTGCAGATATGAAATAATCGACCGACCGCTCTATGTAGTCAGCTTAAACTTCAAGTTTGGTCCATTTCTTCAAGCATGTACCTGTGAAGCTAGAACAAATACATGATTTCCAGAAAGAAAATCAAAAAGTAAAC
>CAJNOP010003690.1:0-12287 GCA_905250075.1 Rotaria sp. Silwood1 | reverse complement strand
TATCATTTTCACCGCGAAAAAAATGCATTGGGTGATTAAAGACAAAGGTGAATCTTGGACCGGTCAATATTTTCGTGACATTATTTTAATGCAACACGTATTTCCATTCCTCACCGACGAGGAAAACGTAATTGATCTGGATAATGTGATATTTGTTCACGATAAAGCACCGTATATGCGAGCAAACATGACTCAACATCTGATTAGAGATAACAAAATCGAGTTTTGGGGCAATGATATTTGGCCTGGTAATTCGCCCGATCTCAATGCGGCGGAACATATTGGATCAATAATGAAAGATGAAGTTGAACAAAAAATGTTATCGGAAACTGGACATAATCGATATAGTGAAGACACACTTAAAAAGCACATTGCGGATGTTTTGACGGACATGGAAGAAAATACCGAATTGTTTGAAGCTCTTTTATGTTCGTATCCATCTCGACTTCGTGCAGTAAAGAGTGCTAATGGTCGTCATACTGATTATTGATTGTACTCAATAAATAATAAGAAAATAAACAGTTGTACAACATATAGTTTAGCCCCGAACTTTTTCGATGAACTGATTTTATAATATTTTATGTCGATAAAAATCGTAACGTTTGATAAATTAATACAAGAAAGTTCTTCAAAGTCTTACTATTTACTATCACTAAACCCCATTTTTCACGAGCTTTCATTTGGTATAAAATTCATGATATCTCCGATTCGAGATCATAGTGTTACCCCCCTGGAATAATATTATTTACCACCCTGTACACGATCCGATACACATCATTTGATTTGAAGATCTTCGGGTTTTTGGTGCTTGTGTTATCCTACGAAATTATGGTGAAATTTCCAATACTTTCAATTTTCCACATTCGTGCACAATTGTTTCTGCCTTTTTTAAAGTTGCAAATGATAGCGCTGGAAAAGTTATTCTAATAGAAATAATTTCACATTACAGCTACGTTCGTTTCTTAACAAAGTAGGTAGATAAATATTTGTTCACATAAAAGTGATCCTTTTATATCCCCAAATCGGACAATTTTGATTTTGAGACGATTATTTTCTACGTAAAGAGTTCAAATTCCTATAGGGTGCAACATTTTGAGGTAGAAAAACTACTTTCCAGGGAACTGTCACTATTGCATAGTTGAAGAGCGTCCTTGGAATGGAAAATAGGACCTAAATTATGGTCCAGTCTATATTATATAGAAACAAGTTTTAAGAGGCTATATTATGATGTCCGTGGTCAGTACACTTGATTCTACATACACATGTGGTTTGCGTCTGTGAACAGCGAAATTATTTTTTCTATGATACCTGTGGGATACCTCAGGGATGAAAATTGACCATATTGTTTTTTTTCGAAATAAACCACATTTAAATGATCAAGAGTCATCGTACATTCCAACTTAATAGAAAGAAATCAATTTGGAAGTACTTTCTAAAAAACAGCCTATTCTGCTTTCGTTCTTTCTCTCTCATGACCAAGGAGTGGGCACAGTAGACAAAATTTCTATCTTAAACGGTCGAATACTCATTTTCACATCATGTTTCACTAAAAAGTCTAAAAAACGAAAAACAATTATATATTAAACACGGTCTATGATGATATATAACTCTTATCAATAGGAAACTAAGATATTTTCATGTTCAGTCAAAGTTACATTGAGTTATACTTCGAATATTGTTCCAAATCAACATCAATGTATTAGGAAAGTGTATATTTGTATATAAATTAGAAATGTGAATACTAAAAAATAACTTTTGAGAATAATAAAGTATGTAATACTGGTAGAAATTTATATGCACAATTTTTTAAAATATAGAAAAAATACGACTGTTTCATCTTTCTTTCTTTCGCTTTTTGTCAAAGTAAAAAAGCGACGAGCTGCACCTAGTGCATCTTGTAGAGCGACTGATTCTCTACAAAACCCTATATGTGGCTATGCTATGCTCTGTAATTCCGATTTTCTTATAACTTTTTTAATTCAAGAAAACGTACTTTAACATCGATGGTGTGTCTCATACATGAAAGGACATTATTATCGAGATATTAACAAAGTCCCAACATTTTATAGTCAAAATGTAGCCCAGATCATGAGCTATCAGAATATGTATAATACATATATATTGTAAAGACTTTAAGTACTGATTTTGGTAATTTGCCAAAAATCTTCAAAAAAAGAGATTTTCGAAAAAATTTGAATTTTTATGATTTTGTCGAAAATCATAGAAATCTCGTGCTCGATATACCCCTATTTCTTAATGAAATTTATAAAACTGTCTTTGCCAATTTTCATGCTTAAACATGATCTACAAATCCTGAAAGTTTCATCGAATTTGGAGATACTTGATGTAAACATGGTAGTGACCCCATGGAAGTACCCATATGTCGTTGATCAAACTGTAGAAAAATATTTTTCGAAAAAATGCTTGTGAACGAAGAGTTTTCTGTAAATCAATAAACTAGAAAACCAGAAAAGAAGAGTGGTTCTATCTTTTACTTGTATCTCTGATTTTTATCTAACGATGCTGAACACAAATGTCAAGCAGAATTATCTGAAAATATTAATCATTTTGATGAAATTATTGTTCTTGCATTTAGTTATCTATCTGCTCATAATTTTCATTTATGCTGCAGTAGTGTTATTACCATTTCTTAGTACTATGATTCAGTTATATGTTCTCTTTCCTTTCTGTTTGTCAAATTCCTCTGATCTTAAATTGTTTGCTTTTTAGGAAAAGCTTTAAAAAAATAAGCTGAGTAATATTCTTTTCCAGAATATATCCTTATTTCCATGGTTGTTTTTGTCATTTATGTCGTTATAAATAATAGGCACATGGCGAATATTTTGTTCTAGTAAGTAGACTTTGAGGCGACAATCAATCAGGAAGAATGGATGAAATCTATTTCATAATCAAACAACATCAATAGACTATTATAAACTTGAATCTAAACTATGTACGTAATATGAAAGGGCAGCACCTATTCCTAGAAATTGATAATCAAATAAATCAGTGAAACTTGTGCTCAGAAAAGAGTCAATGTGATAAAACGTAGTATTTGAAATAAGGACTACGTTTAAACCGTACGTTTACCCTTGGAAAATTTAGTCTATTGAGAATTATATGGGAGTTGCTTCGAATATGAATTTAATACCAAATTCTAATGAGTTTTCTTGTAAATATATTGTCTATATTATGATGATTTAAATTTTTAATTGATGCGCATAGATTTGTTCGAGTGGTTTCATAAATCCCGAATGGCTTGATGGATTGTTCGTGATCAAGTTTGCCAACGAATCAGATAGACAAAACATCCCAAAAGATGATTTTCGCAATAGTGGCAAACGTTTCTTCTTTGGTATTACTTTGGTTTGTGGCTTTGCATCTGGCACGTTTACAATATCCAGACTCAAACAGGACACCGACAGTTTTGTTAACGACCTGGTCCTATCACGTAAGTAGGGCATTAGTAATAACTGCGATTTTTGGTAAAAAACATATTCAATACATGTATTCACTGTACATAATGAGCATGTTAGCATTAACATCATTTCAACGAAATGAACTAAGCTCCACAGCTATACGCCTAGCAAAGATGTGATTGTTTAAAATTCAATTAATTTTGAATATACCTTCGTTCACTTGATATATTCTCATACCTTATAATTTATAAGAGTCCTTTTGAACTTTTTTTTTCATTGGTTTATAGAGAACATCACACATTGAAAGAGAGTACCAATTATCATTCATAGAGTCATATTGTTATAAAAAGTTTCTCTAGCTTTATTGCGATATTCAAACGCTGTTTTTTATTACAATCTCAGAAACAGGTTTCACTATAATATCAATCGTTATAGTTTTTTAGAATATTTTAAAAAATAATAATATATTTGCTAAGTACGCTTTCTGAAAAGATCTACCAAGTAAACCTCATTGCAATAAGAAGCATTATGAGGAGTCTTTGAAAGTATTCATTTTGTACAAAATATCACGATATTAACGCAATGCATCCTGTGCTACCTTTTTCTGAAATATACTGAGTATCTATCTTGATAGTAATACCATTTTACACAGAGATATGTTTCTATAATAGAAAAATTCATTCATTGCTGTTCATTTTTCACAAATAAATGAGATATAATCTTCAAAATGACCACAATATATTTCTACAAAGAGAACCCCAATAAACATTTTTAGCTTGATGACTTTTCAAGAATTTTGAGGCAGGATGAGCTGGTTTTTGAAAAAACAAAACGTCGTATAAGACACCTAGAATAAGATCTAAGCAGTTTTTAGGATCTAATATAAGATAAACTCTTCTAGTATTACTTAATTAAGATTTTTGAAAAAAAAATCTAAAATATTTAACTTAGACGAAACGAATCGTAAGAAAGACATCTGTCTTGACCATTTGAACATTAACGTTAAGTAAAACTTTAGGAGCTGAAAGAATTATGGGAACTGTCTTTTTCTAATGAACTAAAATGCAGTATTACTATATATCACCTAGTAATAACAAAAAATAATCAATGATTCATCTTAAAAGTATTTGAAATTAGGAAATATCATGTTAATGTCATTTAGGGAATGAGTTTCAAGCACGCGCACAATCAATTATTACAGAATATACAACACAGATGCTGCGATCGTTTGGATTTATATTAACACTTATGGAAAAAGTAATGGATGGATATGGTTTAGAAGGTGACACGCAGTTTCAATCATTAATGGTTAATGGACAGTCGTTGTTGCGCCGGTACTCCCCTGCACCTTCTTCATTCAACAGTTGTGCTTGCAGTGTATCATACGACTGTCCAGATCCTTCATGGTCAGGAGGTCAGTTCATTTGCCAACATGGCAAGAATTGCACTGCTGGTTCGGTTATCTGGCGTGTTCCAGGCATAGCTAAGTCTTGTACTACCATTGGAATGCTACGCAATTCTGATTTACGGTGCTTTTTCAACCAGACCTGTGTTGATACTCTTCTTTCCATGTATAATGTCGATATGCCAAGTCGACTTCCATTACCTGAATCCACGCTTCATACCACTGCACTGAACAACTCAATTCCATCTCGATTTTCACCCACCACAAAAATCAGCCATATATTTTATGAACTTGCACTTGAAGAATGGAATATTCATTCAAGCTTTGAAAACTACTATAATGTGTGTGCTCCTAGCCAATGTGCCTACACTATTACTCGACGAATGAATGTTATTTATATAGTGTCAACGTTCGTTGGTTTCTATGGTGGCCTTACAATTATATTCCGTCTGCTTGTACCTTTGATTGTTCGATTTATTTATTGGATTATTTTTAATCGTAGAATTGATCCACTATACACGCGAGCTACAGCCTCTGGTACTAGTCCAGGTAAAATACACACTTATTTTTAATGGGTTACATATGTCTATAAAACAGGAAAGAATATGCTCTCGAAGGACGCTCGTTTTTTGTTTTTTTTTCGAGAACATCTATTCCTATCTATAAGTTTTTATGAAACATACAAGTTAATTTGGATTTTAGTGATGCATGAATAATACCGCGTTAGCACTAGGTATTATTCAAGGATTATCCTACTTGAAATAATCCATGAAAGAAGGACAATCACAACATACGCGATGTCATAAAAGTCTACAGGGAGACAAAAACTAAAATTATTTGGCAACATTCCATATAGTAGATTTCTCAGCTATTATTAAAAAGATTCTTCGTCTAATAAAACACACGTGTAAAATCCATTTGTTTAGAAATAATCATGAAGGGTGTGGGTAAATGGTTCTAATACTATCTCGATCACACCACTGATTTAATTTCTTCAAACCATCAAATATTGTATTAAACTGCTTTTTATACTAAAAGCTTCATCAATATATAAGAAACAGGTAGTGATTTCAGAAGACGTTTTTAGCAGTTTGTTTTACAAATCTTTGCAAAGAAACGAATTTATACATCCTAGTAAACAGTGAATGTATTCAATGATAACAATGGGTTATAAATTCTAATCAAAAGTGTCCAGATATATCTTTCATCATTTTTCATTTAAGGAAAAATCTTCCAAAAAGAATTCCATGTATTAAAAGCAGAAGAAAAATTTAAAAGAACAGTTGGAGTTGAACAGCGAAGCCATGACTTTCGAGTAATATTTATTTTGCTCTTCATCTACTTGAAAACATTTTAGATGACTAACGATCTATAATTGATAATTATCATTTTGTGTAATATCTTAGTATAACGAGAAAAGTTGAATCACCTTGATGGAGACAAAGACAATACTCTGGCACAACAAATAAAGTTGATTTTCACTGACAATCTATATACATTTCTACCCTATGTAGATTCACTAACAAATATTTTAAAACTTTTCAAAGCAATCATTCCATCATAGGACGCTACTTTTTGAAAAGTGGACTGTTCTAATGTGAATGCAAAGAGATAACCAAACTTTTGTCACGTATTCTAAAAAGTTTAGGTTTAAAACTCTACTAGAGGAAATATAGAAATGTAAGGAAGATTTTTTGGTTCAAATTATCTATTCATTTATTCAAAAATTTACTATTCTCCGAGAAAAACAAAGAATTCCTGAGATCAGACTAGAAAATCACATCAAATTTTGGCTGTCTAGTGCTTTTAAACTCTTTTTAAAAACTTTTCTATGAATGGAACCTAAGAAAAGAAATTTTGTCTAGAAACTTTCGACTGAAACCTTCCTTGAAGTTGTTGAAAGTTTCAAAACTCGACCGATGATTCTTTGGAGTCATACAAGTGAATTTTTTGACACTGACCAGTTAAATAGATAAAGACCGACAACCTATCGATTTTGACAATTTATGGCGAGCTTTTAGCCTCTAAAACTATAAATTGGCAACCATTATTCCAAAACTGATGAAAGAAATTCAAAACAAATCTGTACACTGTTGTCATTAGAACACCATTAGAATCAAAGAAAATTGAATCGAAGAGACAAAGAAAAGAAAACTTTTCAACATTGTTTCTACGACTAATCATCAAATAATAATTATAGGGGAACACATAATCAATGCTCAAAAAAATTGTAATAATAATTGTTCTATTGATTGGTTTCAATTTCTTCTTAGGCTTGTTAAGACAATATACTATAATCAGCACGTTAATCAAAGCAAAATTGACGAAGACAAACATATTTACAATAGAAAGCAATCGTAGTCGACGAATAAATGCCGAAAGAATGGCTCTTATCTCAACTCGTATCTACATTGTGTTGCTCGTCACAATCATGATTGTGCTTGGATTGCTTGCTCGACTGCGAAAAACAACCATATCCGAAATAGTTTCGTCGCCCTCGCTGGAGATTGTGAAGAGTCTTCAAAAGACTTATCCACAAACGCTTTCATGTCCATGTCGTCAAATGACTGTGCCATATTATGAGTTTCTTACTATACAACCCACATATCATCAGGTAACTGTCACAATTAGAAAATACGAAGTAGGGTTATGTCTTAATTCAAGGCTGCATAGAATCTCAAACTAGATTTTATTTCACTTTAATACCTTTTTGTACGGTAATCTGATGGTCATAACAGATATTGTTGATGTTATAGAGGTTGACAATCAGTAGGCGTGGGTGTTTCTTTCCTTTTCACCATCTTCCATTATCGATTGACGACAATAGTCATTCTTAGCTCCTGGCAAAGCTGTGTTACATGTATCGTCAGCAGAAACGAAAAATAACAGTTTCTACCAAATTCTACGTCATCTCATTTCCGAACATGAAATCGACATTAAAACTCTGTTAAGTTCAATTTAAGTGACTTTTTAATTTCATTTTTTAAAATTCATATTCAGTCTAAAATTTTCTTATGTGAGATTTGAAAAAAAAAATAACTCATATAAATTTTAAAACAATCTCAACGAGATTTTTAAACTTGCTGAAGTTTACCGAGTTCACTTAAAGATCATAGTACTTTTTCTTATTCTTACTTCACAGTAATTTATAAATTTCGTCAAACATAATTGCTCCTACGAATTTTCTTAATTGTCTTTGATTGCGATGCAGCAAGATTTGTACCCAATAATTTATAAATATAACAAATGGTATTCTAAACAAAATGGCAAAGGAATATAGATGTTAGTGAGAGTACTCCCTTGGTAAACACAATTCTATTTACTCACACTGCATTTGGAATAAATCTCGAATTACCACAGCAAGTTATGATAAAATCTTATTAAAAACTCGCTTTGCCTTTAATTGATGTCATTCTTAACTTTGCTCACAGCGCCAAGTCTTGCTCGTAGATTATGAGAAGCAGTTGATTAGTAACAAAATAAAAAGAACAGTTAATATGTTCTCTTTTTTATGTCTGTTGAATCTTTTCCGAGCTAGCTTCAAAAGAAAGTTTTAGTTCAATTACAATCCAACATCCTTTACAAATAACAGCATGATTGATAAAAAAAATTAATTTTTATAAAAATCGTTTAAAGCAGTTTACTGTAAATATTCATGCGCAATAATCGAACTTTTAAAAGTTAAATATAAATTTTAATGGTTTTGCACAAAACAAACTAATAAAAATGTCAAATTTAAAGGAAAAGAAGCTTGAAAATTTTAATTTACTCAAAAAATTTGTTTTCTCCATGCTCAAAAATAAGATCTAGCTACAAACTCATGAGTTTTAACTAAGATTCTTTGACTAGAACTACTTTTCTTTTATATAGTCTGCCATCTTTTCCCTAGTCATTAGAATTCTGTACTAATCGAACTTGCATGTGAATGTTTAAGCAGAATTTTTACTCTAAATTAGTTTCAGCGTAATAAATTGCAAGTGTCATGTATATGAGAAATGCTCTCCAATTGGTTTCAATTAGACTCTTACCATTATTCAGTTTTTTGCAACATGTATCTACAATGATACTTTTGTTGAATAAATTTTATGCCCAAGACCATAAATCTAAGACTCATAGGGTCAAGCGCTGCATTTTTAATAGATTCAGATAATAAATGTAAAAGAAAATCGATTGAAGATTAGATTTTCTACTTGATATTCGAGTAACAACTAGCCCTTATTGTAATATTATTAAAGATTCCAACAAGTGTCGAGGCAGCTAAATTCAATACAACGATATAACTGAAAATGAAAAGAAATCCGTTTTGTATAATCTCATTAATTAACTTTTCAAGATGGTCGTTTGTTAAACCCTCGATTCGAATCCATTTCAAGTAAAATTTAACTTATTAATTTTTTAGATGGCAGAGCTGATCATTCAGCAAGAATATCTGCTTTATTAGCGGCTAAAAACAAATTTGTTTGATAGGCAACACGTTCACTTATCGCTAGAAAAGCTTGAAATCAAAGACTTACATAGTAATTATAAGCATTGCGTGCTTTCTAGAAAAATCCAGCCATAATGAAACTTGTGATGAAATTTTTTAAGTCGATCTACTACTGGGTTTGAGACACAAATGGAATTTTTTTATTACAAACATTCACATGTTGGCAGAGCCTCGTTGCGTGAAAGTCGCACTTACTATTTTTATTCATTGGAATTCAATAGTTAAAAAGTTCATTATTTCTGCTTCATAGGAACTCTCATAAACAATAAATTTCGACTAGAGAAATAGTTATTGAGTTACGCAGAGCAAGCCTGTATATGATATTTTATCATAAAATCTCGCTTTAATGAACCAACCTAATTCAACTATACATAAGATATTTTAAAGAAACTTTTCGTTCTTGAATATCATTTCTAATTATATTTCTCGTTTAGATATGTTCTAGTTCATTTACCAAAGCTCCCTTCACAGTCCTATTGTATGGTTATGGTGACTCAGCAAATGATTATATACAACTTGATCGACCTCTTCTCAGTAGGCAGTTACAGATTTTGGGATGGATCTGTGACGAAGCAATATCAATGATGACAACGGTATTGTCGTTTGTAAATGACACGGTTCTCGTCAGTACATCAGTTATAAGTGAAACCTTCTTCATAGCAGAAGTAGAACAGGAAATCGATGTACTCATGAAACAGCATACACGCAATTTTTATTTACTCATTGACTTCAGTACTAAAATGTTTCGAGTTAGTCTGCTTCCTGCAGCTTTCAATAATGATTGGTTATTTCAATATGGAAACCAGCTAAATGATTATCTCATAAGAAGTGTGCCTCGTTCATTCAACAATGGAACATGCAATTGTGTTACATCAGATACTTGTCAAGAATCTTTGCGTATTGGTCCACCAAATTTCTTTTTACCTGGCCTTGTTAAAGGTTGTTCACCGATCGATGGATTGCAGATGTCAACTCTTGAGTGTTTTTTCTCATCGAAATGCATTGATACTATTCTTACTTATCTCGAATATTACACCCAAATGGATGGATCACCACCAATTAGTTTTGTTCCGCCAACGGTACTTCCTATGATAGTTCATCCACTAGATAATTCAATATCATCAAGATTTCTGTCTAACACTTCTGTTGACATACTCATAAGTAAATTATTTGTAGAGCAGCTAAATACAACAATATCTTATGAAAATTATTTCAAATCATGTGCTCCAAGTATATGTCGTTATGAATATGAGCGACAAAATGACATTTTGTATGTGGCGACATCAGTGCTTGGTCTCTATGGTGGTCTTACAATTATTTTGCGCTTTATTACTTGGAATAGTACCGTACTTCTTCAATCGTTTACAAATTACCTGCGTATGCGCCGTACTATAGTTCGACCAACCGCTTAAATGTAGAAGATCAATACACTTGATTTATAAATTCAGACTCGAAGCAAATGACATAAGCAGAAACATTTTAGCTATATTCCAACAACATTTCCTTATATGTAGCTTGTAACTAGTGTATTTAAATCGCTTTTTTGTTCTGTGTTGTTCGTACTACGCGTATTTTTTTTCGCAAAATCAGAATAAATGTCTCTATATTAATTTACTTGACTTCGGCGAATGCCATTACATTTGCTAAAGAAATAGAACTCACGAGAGAAGGTCCCCGAATGTTGACCCAGAGTTTAAAATGAGAACTATATAGGGCTGCCTACTGAAGTATTCTTATCTCAAATATGAAACAATTAACGGATGAGACTAAACTGTTGAAAAGATTTTATGAAAAATATTTTTGAAAAAGAACCCTGAGGGAGACTACAGGCCAATTTTTCGACAAAAATATAACTTGACCGAAAATTTTTAAACATACATGGCTTGACTAAGTTGAGATTGTTGACTCTAAATATGCTCTTAACTTTCGGATATGTCTTGCTTTTTGGAATAAAACTTCTTGAACACGGATAACTAATGCGTGACATTATGAATTCAAATAATTCTTTTACGAAATTCATTAATGATTAGTACTCTTCGAATTTGAAAAATATAAAGCTCTCCAATTTTTTGAAAGTACTATCAATGTTGCATTTTACTAAAATGATTTTATCTACTGCTGAGGAAGCAACATTTGATAGTAGATACATCCTTTACGTGCGCACTGAGTGAGTAATCGAGTAGTGTACCTACTGTTTCTTGAAATGAGGCGGGAGTAATGATTTTCTTTTTAATTAACATCACTGGCACATACTGTTAATCTTCATGATCGAAAATGAAAAAATGATGGAAGCAAAGTATGGAATGACAATGACTAAAACAAATAAATTGAAATTCCTTGCACAATGTCATCGGACAAAAGTCTTGTTCAAAAGAAAAACACATATTTTGTACATTTTTGAATCGATCAGGATGTTTTAAAAAATAGTCACTTCAATACCAGCTACATTCGATCATGAACGAGAATATCGGTGCTATCAACTGATTATATATCAAAAAATGCATCTTTAAAATATTATTTATAACACAAAGGTCGATGTCTATTTGGTGGGTAGCATCACAATCATATATTTTTTGTTTAAAATATTTCCATTATCGAAAAAAGCTAACGATCCGATGGGTGAATATCACCTGTTGTTTTCGATGGAAGGGTGTGGGTGTGGGTGTGGGTGTGGGTGGTGGGTTGGATGTGGGTGTGGGTGTGAGTGTGGGTGTGTGGGCGTGAGTGGCTATGGTGTGGTTGTTTTATTAATCTGAATTCACACCCCCATCTCCACCCAGATCCAGACCCAGACCCAGACCCACACTCACACCCACCCCACACCTACACACACCCACACCCACACACCCACACCCACACCCACACACCCACACCCACACCCACATCCACACCTACACCCCCACATCCACCCACACCCACACCCACACCCACACACCCACACCCACACCTACATCCACACCTACACCCACACCCACAC
>CAJNOP010003689.1:0-12290 GCA_905250075.1 Rotaria sp. Silwood1 | reverse complement strand
ATATAATTACTTTCTTGTGCCTTCAGTTACATAGATATACTTGTTAACCTCTATATTATAAAGTTAATTCTTTGCAAAGTCACATTCCACTTTCGAGTATATAGGAATAATAATGTTCAGAATTTTAAGCTTACATCATAAATATAAGGAAATCATACAACAGTTATTTCAAAATAATATCATTCAGAATTTCGCCAAATTATATCTTTAATTGTGATATGCTTTAAATTTTCTGCACAGTCCTTTTCTGTGATTAGATGTTGTGAATAATAAGAAAATTACTTTTAGTTTCTTTATGAGTGGTATGCACATAGAAAATGCAAAGTATTCTACGATTAAGAATATACTTTGAGGAAAATCTGAACAACATTATGCTGAATAATTGTTATATTATCTTCTTGTGTTTGTATTGGAAACATACAATTCTGAATATTGTTATTTTTATTAAATCGAACATGTAATGTGATTTTGTAAAAACTTAACCATAGACTACACTGATTAAACAGACTCTTTGTTATACGTTTAATAAAAGTAGTTGACATCTTCGAATAAAAAAATTTTGAGTGGATGCAAAGCTATGTTATGGAACTTGTAAACACATTAGTTAGTGAGTTACCCAAACATGGTTACTTTTTGTTGGACTAAAATAAACGAGTTCAATAAGGTAAAGAAACAACGCAATGTTTCATGGTTACTTGAGAGCTAGTTAAAACAATATTTTCTTACTGCTTTGCTTCTATTCTCACCTGAAATCAATACCTTTACCGGTGTACGGTTGGAATAAAGTTAAAGTAGTTATAAAATACAGTCGCAACTAGCTCTCAAGTAATCACAAAGTATTAAGTTGTCTGTGTATCTGATAGAGCTCGCTTCATTTACAATTTGAAAAGCGTTTATTTTTGACACGTTATTTTTATTGATCATGTCTGACTGGACACTTAAAAGATTGACCTATAGAGTTGATTCAATAAACAATATTAATTTTTTGACTGAAGGTTTTTGACCTCGAAGAATCCAAATCTACCATCAGTTACTTAAAATTGTGAGCTTAATTTTTTTTCAGCAAACAAAAGTTTTTTAAGAAAGGAACTATTGTTCTATAAGGTTTGACTAAGGATTTTTAGTGTCGAGGAATCTGAATCTGCCATCAGTTTCTTCAAAATTTTGAGTTTGACTTTTCTTTACTAAAAAAATCTTTTTTAATAAAGAAAATCTCTTTTTTTTCTACAAAATATTCTTTTAGTGAAAAAATTTTTTAAGGAAAAACATCAATATATTACTAAAAAAAACTTTTTAAGAGAAAAGCGATCTTTTTTGCTGACAAATTTTTTGCAAAAAAAAGTCAAACTCAAACTTTTAAGAAACTCATGGCAGATTTGGATTCCTTTACCCCAAAAGCCTCTAGTCAAAAAATAAATACTGATTATCGAATGAACTAGGTCAGTATACTGGATATCCAATAGAGCTGGGTACCAACTCGTCTGACTGGGTCCCCGTCATGGAATTAGATATACAGCAATTACATGCGATTCTGACGGTCTGAAATCAACTTTTTCCTTCTTTATATCGCTATGTCGTAGTTACTAAAAAATAAATGGCAATAGTGATTTCTACTTCATATTGAAATTGTTTTTATCATGCATATTTTCTGCTTTTACCATAAGCTTGGAAAGAAGAAAAGAGTTTTGTCAATTTTTTTTTGTATCGCTAAAGACATAAGACAAATTAACTACATATCGTGTAATGCATTAAAGAAACATGATTTCGACGCATTGATGGTTTTTGTTTTGGAATTCAGACATTTCAGTGAAACTCTAAAACTTATTTATTGATTCTAGAATTGACTTCTTATCAACACATGTTAACAAATCCTTACAATATCAGTAGTACTATATTTGCTTTAAATCTACCAAATCTTCCACTAGAAGAGTTGGATAATCCAATTGAATCCGGCTCGAATGAAGATGTGCTTACTTCAATACGAAATAGTTACTCTCCTGACAAAATTCTGGTACTTCCTTTGGATCAAGTGCCAAGCATTATAGACGTACTCAACGATAACTCTATTCATCAAGTTTTTGTTTTGAAGAATGGAGAAAATGAAAGCATACCATACGAATATTATAACGCTAAAACTGAATTTGTCAATAATCCAAGAGAGTTGATGCGTTCTGTAAGTATAGAAAGTACGAAGTGTTATGCAAAAGAGGCCTCTAAACATGAAGAAACAGGCGATTTTAGTCTCGCCAATTTGTGCTATATGCTGGCAAATCGTTCTCTGAACGTTGCTCTACGTTATATGTAGTCTCAATGTTTCATGGTTAGCTGACATCATTAACAAGAAAAACTTTCGTATATTTTTTTGCTGAAAAAAATGTATTTGTGCGTTATTTTATAGCTTTTTCTTTTGTAATAAACTGAAATAGAATTCAACCACAAGAAGAAGAACATTTCTCGTATTCCTTGGCATAATAATGAGCTGTCCACATCAGATCATCTTGTTTTCTATTCAAAACTACTGGGTCAAGTGGACATCGGTCTTTTCAAAAACGACTGGATTTTAGAATTATAGAATCTCAAGGTTTCCAATGTTCATTACAGACTTCCAAGTAAAGATAGATCATAGTATAACAACAGATCAATGCTTTTATGAATCAGGGAGAACATGATATAAGAGCAAACCATATAAGAGTTACCATTATTGAAATACCTTATATTCTTATAAAATACGAATGAAATCATTTTGTCGAGACAGACATAGTGGTTTCTTTGCAAGAACTTGAGAAATATAGCAGTGCCAACTAACCAGAAAACTTTTGTTTTCCAACAAAAGATGTTCAATGAAAACCGATAGCTACAATAAAAATAAATGTATCTTTTCACATCACATTAAAAAAATTCGCCCACAATTAAGTCAATATTCTAACATATAGTCAACTGCAGGCAAAATGGGACAAATTCATCTTCCATTTGACTTGAATTCTTTGCAAAGATCATTGTTTTGAATAAGTTCTCTTAGTATAAACATATGGGATAGTATTAACAATATTTACCGACACTTAATTATAATTAATCAATTAATCAGTGAAAAATTAATTAACGAATATGTCTAAAGCAATATGAAACAAAATTCAAAAATTAAATGATAGATTCTGCTGTTCGAACTGTATCAATGAAGAAATTTTCAGCTAGGCACTATTTCAAAACGTTTCCTTTAAGGAATTCATTTTGTGGAGACACCATCAGGTTCCAAAACAAAAGTTTTCTTTTAATTTTTCTAAATATTTTTGCGATTTGGAATTGATTTTGAATCTGTATTTCAGTTATAAGAGTTTTTTATTCGATTCTTTAGTTGATGTCCTTTTACAGGTATGTCGCTCACACCAATTTTTTGCCGTAGCAACTCTTTAATGAGTTAGTAGAGCTGATTTTCGTTTCACAGTATCTAGAGTAACTTAACATACAGCATATAAAAATGAGTTGTAGAAGAGTTGAGTATCTCGAAATATACCTATTTTTAATTCTGAGTAGTTAAATGGCTAACAAATGACTTTCTCTATATACAGAATTAAAAAAATTCTTTCAGATATTTCGTTAACGTTAGAGAGAACCAATATTTTTTTTACTTAAAGCAATACATCGAGCGATATGTTTGTACAAATAGTGTTCAATAGAAACAAAATGTGAGATTGTCGAATATAACAGGCATATATTACGTAAATGGCATATCTCAAAGAACAATGTAGCTATATGTCTAGCGAGTGAATCATTTAACTTTATTCAGTTAATCGACAGAAAAAAGGGTGCATGTTTCGTGTTCGATGTCGAGCAATCGTGCTTTCTTGAGGTATAGACAAGTCATTTTCGATAAAAATTTATCTGTATAATATATTATAGATTTATTCCTGAATCAAGATAAAAAAGAAAACTTGAATATCTCTTGAATAAATCTTAACATACAATGGTTAATAATAGCATCCTGTATATAGCAAGCACGATAGAAAAAAACTATCAAGCGATCTTGCATTTTTTTATGGCAAGTCAAAAGCTTGACTTAGTGTTTACTAAATAAGGTCATGTCTAATTGAAAATTCATATTGAAATAATTTTTAGTAGAAGAATAATTTGAGAGAAAAACATAAATGAATAAACTAATTTAGAAATATTCATATTCCATTGACCCTCTGTCATATTCAATATAATCTCTGCTACTAAGAAAATATTTTGTTTCTTTATTGGAGTGATATGGTGAAATTCACTTGATATTCTACGCAACGAAACAAACATTAATTGTTGCAATGGTTGTATAACAAAAAAGTGAAAATTCCATAAACTCTCGCATACTATAGAGAATTGAAAATTCGCTGTGAAAGAAAGGCTAGCATGTTTCTAAACGAGAACAATTCATTAAAAATTAGAATTTTCTTTTATAAAAATTTATGAATTCCGATCAGCTGAGAAAAAAATTTATCCAAAATATTTTTACGTAAGATTACATTCGAAAAGTCATATTTTTCGAAAGTACAATGATATTTTGACTTTAACTGTTATTTGAAACTATCTTTTCCAACTGCAAGAATAGGATGTTTATGTTAGTCATCGAATAGACGCAAACTAACAGAAAACAGACCAGCAACAATGGCATATTCAATATTTCAATCAAAGACATGTATTACTAATACAAAGTCCTTTTCTGTCATCACCTATGTAAATAATAAAAACATATGAATAAGAAAAGTAACACTTCAGAAAAACGGAACAACAGTTTTCATGTTTGTTATGTGACGTGTTCTGCTCGTTTCTATTGACGACTGAATTTTTTCTTGGAAGAAACTGCGTTATTGGTTATCTATATAAATTGCTCTACACATCCTGCCTCTTTTTAAAATTAATCTACGTTTACAATTGTGCAGTTGCCACCTTTTAGAACTTAATTACATTATTAGAACGGTAAGTGAACAAGATGAAGTTTTCATAGTATATATTCATCATAGAATTCTGATCAGACATTTCGTTTTTCAATTTATTACATTTTGAAGACATATTCTAAGAGATTCGCGTCATCTATATTCGATTTAGTACGCGAGGAGAATCATTTCTCAACACATTTTAAACATTCGCAACATGTACTTGGATAATACATTATTTGAAAAACTTCACTGAATTATCTTGCATCCAAAGAATGATTATTTATATAACACTTCTGATTTGAGCAATGCTGAGTCTTTTAAATTTTATCATTGCATAGAGTTGAGTTAATAACATTTAGCAAAACTTTCTTGTTTTTCTGCATAAGTGAGCATCATTGCCTCAATATAAAAGAATCGTAAAAGCACAACTAGATTTTAGTTAAGAATAATATCAAAGCCATTATAGAATTTTCTCTATAACATTTTTCAAATTAAGAATAGTTCTCTTGTTTCTGCTCTTTCAAGAGTTCGTTTTTAGATTCATTTTGTATGATCGAATGAATAAATGAGTTGAAGAATGTCTGATGATACGATATATGATATATCTAAAATATCTTAACACAAATCACAGTTCATTTATTTAGAATCTGGTATTCTGTTACATCTTATTGAAGTGTTTACTTATCAAAACATGCCGCAAAATCTTGCCATGTCTACAACTGTGAACATATTCGTTTCTAGTCAGATAAATCTTTCAATGAATGAATTCGATAATCAAATCGTACTGTGTTCAGATATCGATGATATGTTAACTAAATTAATCATGGATTATTCACACAAGAAAATCATTGTATGTCTTGTTGAACAACTACCAAGGTTACAATCATCATTGGACGATGACTCTATCCATTGTGTATTTGCTCTCAGAAGTGGATCAGAAGAAAATGAACTAGCCAATCTCAATCATAATAAAATTCACACTAATTAAAGACAAAAAAGAATTAATGCGCTCTTTAAGTATAGAAAGTATGCGTTGTTTCGTCAATGAAGCTTTGGAACATGAAATTACAGATGATATCGGTGTCGCCAATCTGTGTTATCAAAAAGCACTTAGTTTACTTTCTACTGCTAATTCTTATATCTAACTTTGTAGTTTGTCCATTGTTCTAATTCCTCAGTAAGCTTTGTTGTCATGCTTTTCTGAATCAATATAATCCTCTAAATCATGTATAACCAAGTTCAGTTTTATTTGTGGTCAAATTTCTGTTTCATAATACTTTTTTGTTCAAATATTTGCTAATAAAATCTTCTGTTGATCGATTGAGATATATTCTGTATTCTCTCATCCACTAAGTATTGCCTAAAATGACATACTAAAATATCACCTGTCCTTCTATCAAAATTTACAGCACATTTATCTTTGATCACACATATCCTCCTGTCGATCAATATACAAGAGCAAAAAGTTCGAATATAATTTTGCAATCACTATTTACTAGTCACTTTCACAGACAACAAAATATTTTCGAATATCATGAGCGGATGTTTTCAGGAAGTGATCCATTTTCATACGGTTTAAGATATGTCATTTCAGAGATTTTTGACGTACATCTGTGTTTTCATCTTTAGAAAATCTTTCTTGAATACCATCTTAAGTGAGAGAATGATCTGTATGAAAAAATATTCTTTATTCTCAGCACATCGATCTAGAAAATTTGAATCAAAGCAATATAACAAAGGGCGAGAATAACTGGTATATGCTTGATCCTTTTTAAGGTTGATGACTCATGGCATTTATTCCTTTTTTCCAACCAAGCTCGCCACTCATCGCTGTATTCGAGTAAAAGAAAACAAGGGAAGTACTTTTGTATTGATTATCAAACATAAGATTGAGTCACTTCGTCATAATGCATTTGTGACAATTACAATTTAGTGACAAACCCCAATCAACCATTCGATAGGTATTTCAATGCGTCGATTTTGACTTCCGTTGGGCATCGAAATGTCAAATCGATCCCTGGAAGTGCCATTTTCCGATGGATCGAGGGCTCGACGATAGGTTGTTTTTACTAGCAATTTTCAACCACGCGAATAATCGTTTCCGCTGGATCCGAATTTCATCGAAAAAAAGAATTTTTATCCGATAGATGTCTCAATTTCGAGTTGTCCAGACCCATCGTATATAAATTTCGCGTCGTCGAAACCTGTCGAACAGTTGAGCTAAATATGAACTATTATTCGTATATCAAAACAACCTTCTTAATTCATAAGAAGATAGGACTTATTGTTTTTCATGCTTTTTTATTTTATTTTTTGAAAACTGAAAATAATACTTTTTGTTCAGAGAGAAAATTTTCTTTTAAACATTAGAAATAATATTTTTCATTCAGAAAAAAGATTATTTTTTGAACACTAAAAATTATATTTTTTTATCGAGAAAAATTTTTTAATCATGAAAAAAATTTCATCAAGAAAGAAAATTTTTTATATCTCTGTATGTAACACAAGAAATTCTTTTATTTAAGATTTCGTATAAATTACTTATGGAATAAATATGACGTGCAATATGCGATAATCGATCAATTTGCACGTGGAAGTATGAGGTTAATATTTAGTAATTTTTTTTAAATTCACAACATGGACATTCATTATTGCTGTCGTAGTCAAAAAAGTAAACGAATTTTAGTTTTAGCTTCAATCGGTGGACGATCAATTTTGATCAGAAAATTATGAAGTTAAGGTGAATTATGAAGCAAACTCGAATAATTCTACTAAAATTATTGAATAAAAATAAAGAATATTCTAAAATCAGATTTTGAAGTTTCACATGATCAAGATTATAGACTCCTCTATCAAAACTGTTATTATGATCGGTTTTACTTTTTTGAAACACTCAAAATGATCCTTTCAATATGTTTGTTTTAGTCAAGTGATTAAAATGTGTTAGAGGAGTCGGTAGTATTATTTCTATGGGTGACTTCTCTCGGAGTACTCGAAACTTCGATAAGTGCCAAGGTGTCGAAATATATACGTCGAGTCGAAAATGAGTCGTCGACAGGACACAGTGTCCGAGTCCGCGAAATCCGATGGCTGTCGAGGGGATCGAAATTGAAGCACAACGCACAAAATCTATATATATCAAATTTTCGACCGCTCATCGCATCCATCGCATGCTTTGTTTTGTTTGCTTGGGGCGTGACCTGAAAATTTCCAGTTTCTCTAATCTAGTGTGCACGATATGTTGTATTTACAAATATCATTCTGAGAAAGTGGGATTTATGCAAATAATGCAGATTTTAGCATATTTTCATCGTTCCTGGGTGACGGTTGTTTCGGATGGAAATTAGGCCCATTCTATCTTACTCGTGACACATTTTTTTTGCATAATTACTTCCTTCGTTATGCATCCATATAAGTACTGTTTTAAGAGCAGCGATAGTACAGTGCTCGTATGGCAAGCTCCAATACTTACTCTATTCCTTTTCTCGACCCACATGAACATCATTCCGTTAATGATGTTGTGAATAGTAACAACCATGTTTTGTTTTTCAAATCATCGGATACTCTTATTAAATCAGTTTCGTCCTCACCAATTCATGTAGCTGTGTGCGTATGCTGTCCAGACAGGAATAATCTTTTGTGTGAACTTCGGAAATTACCAACAATAGCATCCATTTACGTGTGCCAAAAACATTGCTTTATCAGTGTAGAAGAAAACTGGACAACAACCCATCCAAAAGTGAAAAATTCCTTGTTTAACAACAGACTTGTGTGGCAACTCGACGCTCATCGTGACGCTTTTCTCGCTAATAGCAGGAACAATCAGCCGAATGTAGCTCGTTATATAAAGAACATTATGCAGTAACTGATCGAATAACAGATGCTTCAAGGAAGAAATTCGATCGAAGAGCGAGCACAAACTAACACATCACCAGAAAAGTTCGAGTAAAGTGAGGCTCAGGATGGATAATTACTGTTTATTATTTACATTATTTAACTCAGAACAACTACATCTATCACATCTAGTTGTAGACTATTTCCAGTATTTTTTGTAAAATAATCTCATTATTCCATGACCTTAGTTCAGAACCAATCCAGTTTAATGTTTTCAAGTTTCCTATAAAAAAAACAATAATTATGGAATTTTGTTTTACTTCTAAGTTACGATTAATTAATCTCTAATATTATTCTTATTCAATAAAAGCACTGAGTATCGTTTTCTCAAACAATACATCTCTTTCATGTGTTTGGCTAAGACAACAAGTAACGTTCATCGGATTCCGATTCACTCATCCCTAGACTAAAAGGCGATGAAATGTGATGTGACTAGATATGTAAATGAGACTATCAAAGGGTACATCTCTCGTTGAAATCCAAAGATGTGCTACAAGAGAAAAGCCGAGTGTTTTTAAACTTCATAATTAGAAATCAGTTCAAAATAAAAGCAATTTAAAGTTAAGAAGTCAGAAGTATAAAGAACAGAAACATAAATATCTAAAAGTTGTAAAAAAAGAAATATTATTCATCGAATGCAGATTCACTTTACCCTAGACTGTTGAGTGTTGGATATATTTGAATAACCAAAGAACTGGAGATTTTGAAACAAGAAATTTAAAAAGAACTAATTACTAAGCTTTCGTAGCTCGGTTTTTGAGCACTGATGGCATTCATGGAAACCATGAAGTCTTTCTACCGTTCATAGTTAGGATATTATTAAGTGACCAACTGAAAAGGAATTTAGATTTAAATACGGAGATGCTTCGTCTTTATGTTAGAACAGGTTAAAAACATTAACCAACGTCAATTTTATTTACGGTACAAAAGTTATTCTTCATCCAAAACATCATCTGGAGAGTATAGGCGGCTCAAAGCCGACGCAGGCGTAGCATTGTTTTGTAAAGAGGTCTGGCAACCGCGGCACACAACTATCAATCCAGTTTTCGTATCGATCCCGCATCGTCCTAACAGTGCTCCATTCACGAGAATATCGAAACCAGAGAAAGTTTCTAACATTCGTCGAACATAGCCTATGTTGAGTTAGAAAACGTTTCAAAATGATGATTTCCGATCAATAAAGATCCTTACTGGTAAATCGTGAAAAATTAATTTTCAAAACAGAATTCGATATCTCGTCGCTCTGAGGTCGAAGAAGATGCAGGTTCGGAAACGATCTGATAGTTAATAGTGACCAATTTTGAGTCAGCATTTTATAGCCGCATACAGCGCAATTTCGGTCAGTTGCCATATTTGAATCATTTTTCGCACGTATTTTCGCCCTATGAGTCGAAAAGAAAGGAATGTTTGGTAGAAAAAACAAAGAAACTATGAGTCTTACCGATGTTGATCACGATCACGTTCTAATCTAGTATCTCGCTCCGCCTCAGTCTCGCGCGCTCGTAAGTTGTGTCGGCGGTTCATTTCTTTAGCATGTTTGGCTGTAAGACGTTCTTCTCTCTCCTTTGCGTTTTCTTTTGCACGTTTATCGGCTAGATGTTTCACTTCGTATTGGCTACGTGATATAAGATGCGTTTGCTTCTCTTCGACTGTTTTTTGACACCAAAATCGATCAATCGCTGTTTTCTGTATTGTCTGTCAATAGCCAGGCGACTCTCTTTTTGTTCAGCAGTCTCAACGAGAGCACGACGGGCACGAAAAGCTCGCATTCGGTTGGTAGAAGTCGACAAGCGGATATCCATTTTCATATAATCGTGAATGCTACTGGAAGAATTAAGATCGGTGGGCGACGAGTTGGCACCGTTATTTCGCCACAATATTGTATTCAAGTAAACAAACTCAAAGAAAACTAAACTATTTATGATGAGATACTCGAAAGTGAAATTAAGAAAAAAGCGCGATAAAACACGAAAACTGAAATCAGATCAGGGAAGACTGATATTTAAAAGACAGAAAAAGCTTACGATATTTTGAAAATTAACTAGAAAAAATTGGCAAACAATAGAGTCGAGAATGTAGCTAGAAAATCCACCAAAAGGCCAAATTTACCTCGAAGACCAGATCAAAATGCACAAACAACCTCTGCGACCGATTCAAACAAAGATGTCACGGATCCAAACACAGACGTCACCGATGCAAACACAGACGTCACCGATCCAAACACAGAAAATTTAGGTTTCTAGACCCTAGCCTTTCAGTCTAGGGAATATCATATTTCAGCCCACCAATACCCTCCCAGCTGCTTGTTGCCGCTTATAATTCATAGTGTGAAAATGAATTCTACACATTGGTGTTTTGGTCGAAAAAGTATAAGAGAGAATACAAGTATGAATAAGATTGTGGATCTGAGACCCATCTATGCCATCTAACGATACTTTCACCAGCAGACACTCGATTCACTCGGTGCAAGTATGAAAAGTAATAAGATTCCATGCCATGAAAACTGTTTCTAGCATGAATCCAGGCAGATTTGTGTTAGCGATTCCTCTATTGAAGAAAAAATGATGCTGATGAGATGCATATGAAGCATTGTCAGATAAAAATTCACATTTTCTATATATTAAGAAAACTTGAAGGGTGTGGGTGTGATTGTGGGTGTGGGTGAGGGTGGGGTGTGGGTGTGGGTGAATGTGGGTGGGTGTGGGTGTGGGTGTGGGTGTGGGTGTCGGTGTTGGATAAGAAAAGAAACATTCACACCCACCCATCCACACCCACACCCCACCCTTTTTTTCTCTTTTTTCCTTTTTCTTCATATGTCTTTCGTTATTTTTTCTTGCCTAATACGATCACCCCCTAAAAACCCGTCCTGTACCTCGTCGTGGTGTGGGGGCGAACATCTGAGTAGGGAAATGCTCGTTGAGGCTATGCCATCAGTGATGAAAGTTCCGGCTGAAGAATCACCTAGGGCGCTACGCGAGGTGGACAGGCTCAATGAGAACCCTGAAAACGATGGCCAACACAGGCGGTGACCCGGTGGCCGGTCTAGAGCGAATATGAAAATCTTTCTCATAAATGGTCAGCCACCTTACCTGCGTTCTCCCGGCAAGGAACCAGGGAAATTCTCTGCCTACGTAATTCACTATGAGACGAAACCAAAATACTGTCACGACTAACGACGTAAACGGATCCCAATCATCAAGAGTGGGACCCGCGTCCGGCAGGGTCGGAAGTAAGGCCGACTCGGTCGTCATCAGGCGAAATCCTTACACTTCTTACAACTCTCAAGCAAAACGTTTTTCGTCTAAGAAACTATTTCGTGTTGGTACATGGAACAAAAGAACACTACTAGAGACAGGAGCAGCTACCATCCTCATCTCAGAACTAGAAAAAGCAAGAATCAACATGATGGCTCTCCAAGAAGTACGCTGGCCTGATATCAGTGAAATAACATGCGGCTCTTATACAATTTTATGGTCCGGTCCAAAT
>CAJNOP010003687.1:0-11841 GCA_905250075.1 Rotaria sp. Silwood1 | reverse complement strand
AACTGACGGCCAATCTGTAGAACAAAACACGAATTATAACTGGTTGATAATTCAAGCTGGTGAGTACATTTTATTCTTGCGTGAAGTTCAGCGGATCATAAGGGCATTGAAGTTGAAAAACAAAGTTATCTAATATGATTATTACTTTTTTTTAAGAAGATACAGGATTAGCGTTAGTGCAGAATAAATGCTATTCTTGCTATAATCAATAAAATATGTTTTATGTTCGTTCTCGAATTCATCTATGAAATTTCAACAGTAGCGAAAACAAATATACGTTGTTATTTACAACATAGACATATTTATTCGTAGATTTCTGCCTAATTTGTAACTGAAGATCATTATTATGGATGTGATGAGGACGAAATGAGTGCTATTGAAATTATTATTAAATTAAAATTTTTTGTATATAAGGATTGTTTATCATTTCCACAGGAATGTTTGTCTTTTTCGAAGAGCTTTTTTGCTTGTCTTCATATTATTCAAGGATCATGGCAAATTTGTTAGATTTAATATAATATTTATTGTTCGAAAATGATTTCTATATGTTTAAAAGAGCATTTCAGTCCGGTACAACATAACATTCTATCAATTAATGTGTTTAATGATAATTTAAAGAAAATATTCTTACTATTATTAATGAGAAGTTTTAGTTGTAAGATAGGTTTCTACTTGGAATTGGTTAAAGAAAATAGCAAATCGAAAGAATATTCGTAGTAAACAATGACAAAAAACACTAAGGATAAATCAGAAAAAAAATTATTATTTTCCACTGTCTGTTTTGCAGCATAGCTTTAATAATGATAGATATTATTTGCATTAATAAATAAAAACTATACTGAAATAATAAAAGCACTAAATATGGTACTATTCCTGTAACATAGAATTTCATAGTCTATACGACAATCTAATGTTTTACTTCTATTAGCAAGTATATTGATACGATGACATCTGGTAATAAAATTACTTATTGATGAATGAACGAAAAATAATTGGAGAAAAACTCAGCAGTGATAGTAGCAATAAGTGTTTGATAGTTTTCTTGATTAAATAAGTAATATTAAAGAAAACTATCATATTATCTAAAGAGATCGATTTATTAATCTATTAAAACAGTTAGTTAATTTTTTGAAAAATTTGCGCAGCTTTCTGATAATCAAGATATATGTGTCATTTTTAGTTTCATCCAAGATAAAATTATTAAAATATACATATTATTGCCTTTATTTTATTCTAAATGTACATATGACATTTATACTTTGTTTTTTAATCATTTAATTGAGGTTGAGGACGTATGGGTGTCGATGAAAAAGAATACCATGAGACCCACAGACCAGCTATACTCACCTCACCCACACCTGCACAAAAATCTTTAACAATGAAATTAAAATGTGTACTCAACATTGACGGATAAAAATGTTTCAGACTAAAATATATGAAAATAGAAATTTTGAAGCTATTGTATGTAAGACTAGAAGTAGGAGTAATTATGAATCTGAGTGTAGAATGACTGAACATGTTGTAGGAAACGTTCAGTCATATTCGCTTCTCCTTGTGATGCTCTTATAATACATTCCGTTAAAAGAATCGGCATGTTTTTAAGAGCATTTGTATTTGTTTATTCGTATCTGCTTGTGTTTCATGGAAAATAATTCTATACCGAACTTATCTCACTTCATGAGCGATGACACCGGTGTGTGAGATATACTTCTCTTACTTAATGGGTCTGAGCATTCTTGCACATCTACAAAGTCATGCCTGGTCATCATGAATAATATCAGTTTATTATCAGTATTTATGAATCAGTGAGTTAACATGATTTTTCTTGGTATTTCTGGGTTCTTTTTTTTTTTACTTAAAATTGAATATTGATACTATTTAATGATTCAAACGTTGCCATTGTATCGATTATGGTGAATAGAATATAACATTGTCTTTTCCTTGGTTTCTCAAAAGCATGCAACCTTATGAGAATATCTTATCAGCAGTTACTGGCCCATGTTAGTAGGAATAAATAAGCTTAATAAATATAAGAATATGCTCTGTGTTTTTTGTTTTCTCAATAAATACTTTTCTAACAGAAAAAAATCTTATCTGATGTTTTAACTTTGTTTTATGACCGATTTAATTCATCTACGGAACTTGCGAACGGAAGAATGCCAATGCTTTATCTCATGATTTTTACTGATTTTGCGTTTCCAAAGGAATTACTGCTGTGTTTTTTTAGGGAAAAGGATCAGTGACAAAGATTAAAAGAAAAAAAATCAGAATTTTTTTTGCTATAGAAAAAGATTGTCATTTCATAAAAGTTTATGAATCTATGCTGCTAATGCATTTCCTGTTGTTTCTTATTGTGTGTGAGTTCACTAACAGCCATCATTTATTATATCATTCTCGAATTCATCAAACATCTTATCTCACATTCGATTGTTTATACGCTTATGTAGTTGAAAGTGGAAAAGAAGCTTATGGCGATTATATTATTAATTATCATCTAATTCCTTATTGCAGACGTCCAGCTAATGATGAGGAATTAGAAAAAATATCCCATCTTAACAAGAAAAATATTGCAGAAGTTATCACTTTCGATGAACTAAAGAAAAAGAATGTCACTGGTGAAGAATTGCTTGAATTGTTTGCACCTATCGATATTGCAGAAAACTATGAGATGGACAGCAATAGTTCAGATCTTTTTAATAAATGTGTTTCACCATGGTTCGGTGCTATGTGCCAATATAAATTTGCAGAAGATCTACCGTCTTCATTTAGTAGAATTGTGATGGATACTTTCAATCGCTACGCAACATTTGAAGGCTTTGTCACGATTCGTTCTTGCTATCAACTTTTAAACAATTGCCAAACAGAATATTGGTCTCGATGTCTTGATTGGCGTGAGATCTGTGATGGAAAAACTGATTGTATAAATGGAGAAGATGAACAATCGTGCAACCAATTAGATATAACTGAATGTACTGTTCATGAATATCGATGTCATTATGGTGATCAATGTATTCCGTTGGCATTCTTCAAAGACAGTAAACTCAGTATGGATTGTCTAGATGGAAGTGATGAGGAAGACGACAGTGTACGGTATGGTACATTGATCAATCCACACTGTTTATACGTTTACACATTTCGTTGTGAGGAACGTACTGGGCGATATCCTTTGACATTTCCATGTGGTTACGGTTCCTATTTACAATCATTCGATTTGCCTAATCGCAAGAGTGTTTGTCCAAATCGACGGGATCTAGAATTTTCTATTTCTATACTTACGTCGTTCAATAATGTAAATGACATTAAATGTCAAGAAGCATTTTACTGTGCCTTTTATCCAAGTATACCATCATCTAAAAGTAAGGATGCAAAAAAGCATGAAACATGAAAATATTCTTTTTCTTAGATGTTGATATGTACCTTAGGGTAGTATAAAGTTACAACTTATGCAGTGTTAGTCTAAAACTATTCCATGTGTATTCTTTAAAAAGAAAGGTACGTTACTGAACCCTTTTAAGTTCCATAGGACGTAAAAAGCCTAAGACAATTTTTCTGATAGCGATACTGGCGGAAATTTTGCTACAAAATAATTTTAAGGTTTGCGAGACGCTAAAAAATTCTGTATCGAGTCGATAACACTACCTAGCTTCGAGATGGATTCGTTATGGTTTAATGCGAAAATTTCACTAATAAGTTTCGTGGTTCTTGTAGAACTTAAAATGGCTCAGTAGTTTCGCGTTTTTCAAAGTAGAGACGTTGCCCAATCATATTTTCACTGGAACATTAACGATGTTCATTTCAGTATTTATCGAAAAAGTGAAGTTCAGTAAAACCGTAGGGCAGTGATTCTGTCAAAGAAAACATCGTTGGTCAATTCACTTAAAGTGTGATCTGCGTGATTTACTTGTCAACATTGAAATGTTAATACAGATTTCATGTGCGCATTGATTATGGAACAAGAGCCATACTATACTAATGGCATTGCCATTGGAACTTTCCATGTTGCTTTGGTAGTTACTACTTTCTTCATGTTGAACAGGCTGAATCAATGATGTACTTATAGATCTTCAGGATAGGGTTCAGCAAACTACTTTGATATTTTATTCTGATGAAAAGTCCTAGAAAAATTTTTTTTTCTTCTGACAGTTTTTTCAAGGAGCCCGATTCTGATAGATTAGTTAAAAGTCTTTGATAATTGATTGGGAAACGAAATAAATTTGAAAACTAAACGATTTTGTCAATCACAGTTACCATTTACAAAGAAGCTTGTGATAACTAAAAGTAGTTCTTCTTGATTCCATTTCATTATGCAACGATCTCAATACTTGTGTACTCAGAAATTTTCCACAGATGCATGAATGTATGTTCAAGATTTAGGAATTTTCTAGAAAAATTCTTGCTCGTTTTTTTTCCTAAAACATATAGTGGTTTCGGTGTACGTTCTGAAGAAACCTGGCGAAAAAAAAATTATATCATACAGGATGGTCCGAGAGTCACGCACCTGAGGAAAAAATCAAATATGTCTGTTACAATTCGAGCTAACGGGCTGATTTCTTCACCACTAATAAAGGCATGTTCACATTTCATATTCATAAAAAGATAAGGCTAGAGAGACCCTTTATTAAATATCACTATGGACTTCAACAAAAAAAAATTTACTTGGTCACAGTTAAGAAAAGAAAACAATATACTTAGTGGAAGATTCCTCTAGGCATGTCTTTATGTATAGAAAGCTTGAACATACCTCTATCATTGGTAAAAAAGAACCAACTCGTTTGCTCAAGCCGTAATGGAGATATAAAAATTTCTTTTTCAGTAAAGTGACTTTTGCAGTACCCTGTATCTTGTTTTTTTCTCTGTTTGTGAAAAAGTATACTTTTTTGTTGAAGTCAATAGTGGTAATAATAGAGGGTCTCTCTAGTCTTATCTTTATGGATGTGAAGTGTGAATACGCCTTTATTAATGGTAAAGTAATAAGACCCTTTGCTCGAGTTGTCACAGAGATATTCAATTTTTTCCTCGGATGCGTGACTTTTAGGTCATCCTGTATGATTAGTTGATAACAGTCTATTTTCCATGATTCTATTTTGTTTTATGGTATGTCATTTTAATTTTATTTTATTCCTAAATTAAGCGCCAATCATCTCTGGAGATTATAGTCATATATTGTTTCCAATCACGCATCATATTTGGTCTGAACCTTGTGAACCAATATCTGAAAAATGCTTAATGGAATGGATAATTGTACCTGAAAGACCCGTTATGTTTGGATATTTTCAACTTGTCTATTTCACTAATCGTTCGATTAACGATATGCACAACAGCAAAATACCTGATCTTATATGTTTTGATGCACAAAAATGTCCAGCATTGTTGGGCACAATCATCTCCATGAAAATTATTAATAATCTTACATGCTGTCATATTTCTAATCTCATAGAACATGTTAAATATCTTACTTTCGATCTACTATTGTCACGTTTATCGTCTGTAAGTAAGAAATGTTTCAAGATGGGTATAGAAAAATCATGTCTTAATTCGTCTTATTTTCACTGCAATCAATCGTTAAAATGTATTCCATACTATCGTGTTGCAGACGGAATGGTCGACTGCTATCATTCTGAAGACGAACAATTTAATGCGTGCCAATTAAATGATTCGATTCGATTTACCTGCCCATCAGATCCAAACAAATGTCTATCACTAGTTGCACTTGGCAATACATTCTCAGATTGTCTTCTAGAAGAAGATGAAATCTATACATATAAAATTAACGTAAAAAAACTAGTGCCATTTTCAACTCTATGTGACAAACATGATGACTATAATTCACATTCCACAAATGTTTCAGAAACTGATGAAAGTAACTGTCAATGGTGGCCATGCAATAATCCGTATACTCGCTGTGATGGTGTCTGGCATTGTCTTGATGGAATGGACGAATTGAATTGTCCTGACAATAAATGCTCATTGGATGAATTTATGTGTTATTCAAGACCAAATATATTACAATATTGCTTACCTTACGTACAACTGTTTGACAGATATCTAAATCACTGCCACTCTTTTACACATCGCCAAATTCGTTTCTACAATGGAACTGAAGACATAAGTAACAATTACCTATCATGGAAAAATACGTCATGTATCACTTCAATGAAGATTTGTCAAGCGCATAGTTTTTCTTCATCATTAACAATACAACCAGATGTATGCGCTATTGAACATCACGAAACGAAGTGGATCAATGAACTTGTGGTAAAGCCTGTGATGAAGAATATTATAAAGCCATGCTTTCTTCCAAAGCGTACAGTTAATAGCATGCCCAAACATCTATTTTTAACATCGAAACGATTTGGCTATTTTCCATCACCACCAAATAATCTTTCGCTTGAAGTTATTTCTGAAGAAAACCAAAAACGTACTATCATCCAAAAGATCGATGATATTTCAGCTCCCTATTGTAATCGTGGTATTGCTGTACTTAATACTTTTAATACAACACCAGTATGTCTTTGTGCACCTAGTTATTTTGGTTCTCGATGTCAATGGCAAAATCAACGTATTAGTTTGACTCTTCAATTTCTTTGGCGTTACATTGCATCAACTGATGTTTTGTTTCAAGTGATTATTATGCTTATTGACCAAAATGGATCTATCGCACCAAATTATGAACAAATTACCTATGTACCTTCACGCGATTGTAACACAAAATTCAATATCTATTTGCTTTATCCAGATAGACCGAAAAATTTATCACATAATTATTCAATTCGGATTGGCATTTTCGAGAAAATTAACTTAATCTATTGGGTTAGTTGGTATCTACCAGTACCGTTCTCATTTTTACCTGTCAATCGAATCTCAAGCAAAATAATTATATCTAATAAACAAGAAGCAATATCATGTTCGCTCTCATGTGGACAACACGGTCAATGCATGAACTACGCAAATAATAAATCATTAATATTTTGTCGATGCAATCAAGGATATTCTGGCGCACGATGTGAGATGTCACATAAATGTAATTGTTCAAACGATTCATTTTGTCTTTCGCCATTTATATGTGTATGCCCATTGCATAAATTTGGTTCTCATTGTTATATAAAACAGTCAATATGCAAATTATCAAATAATCCTTGTCGAAATAACGGAGTCTGTATACCAACTGATGATCGTATTAATTTAACAGGATTTACTTGCTTCTGTCGGCGAGGTTATTCAGGCCCAACATGCGAAAATACAAATAATCGAATTGATATATATTTACCCGACGCAATAATAGAACAAAATAAGTTGGTATTGATACATTTTATTGCAGCATTTGAATATGCTGAACATGAACGTACAACTCTTTTTAAAAAGATCCCTTATAACCAGTATGATATAACAGTTGACATGCCGCAACCATTTAATATTCTTTTTGTTGAAATGTCAAATAAGAAATATTATTTAGGAATACTTCGAGAAAGATTTATAGTTTCTGAACACATCAAAACTACAATACAACAAAAGCAACATTGTTTATCGATTTCAATGCTTCTTAACAGTACCGTAGTGAATTCGGCATATCTCCATCGAACTAAATATTATCCAATAGTATGTCGGCAACATCGGAATTTGACGTGCTTTTATGATGCTGATCTTTTCTGTATATGTGATCTCGATCGATTTTCCAATTGTTTTTTCTTTAATCATACAATGAACTATGACTGTAAAGGTTATAACTATTGTGAAAATGGTGGCCGCTGCTTTCAAAATAATGAAACATGTCCAACAAAATTCATATGTGTGTGCCAAGATTGTTATTATGGAACAAAATGTCAATATTCAACAAAAGGCTTTCTTTTATCACTTGATTATATCCTTGGTTATCACATTAAACCACATATATCATTTAATCGACAACCATTAATTGTTAAATTAAGTACAGCTTTGATAACTGTCATGTTTAGTATTGGATTAATCAATGGAGTTTTATCAATAATAACATTTCGCATCAAGACAACACAAGATGTAGGCTGTGGATTCTATCTATTAGTTTCTTCATGCATTTCTATGATTATAGCAATTTTATTAGTTACAAAATTTTTGCAATTAGTGTTATCGCAAATGTCCATTATTACAAATCGATTACTGCTGAATTTAAATTGTTTATTATTAGACATGACTCTGCGAGTTTTTTTAGCTACTAATGATTGGCTAGATGCATGTGTTTTTGTGGAACGTATATTTACTATTATGAAAGGTGCAAAATTCAGTAAAACGAAAAGTAAACGAATAGCTAAATGGGTAGTATTGAGTGTCATTCTGTTAACCACTATCACACATCTTCATATTCCTTTGCATCATCGTTTAGTTGACGATGTTGATGATGAAGAACAACGGACATGGTGCTTGGTTCAATACTCGACTTCAGTCAACATTTTAAGTTCATTTATTACTCTGACTCATTTTTTAATTCCATTTGCAATTAATTCATTGTCGATGTTGTTCATTAATATATACACAGCACGTTCCCGCTCAATATCACAGCCGAGATTTTCATTTCGAACACATCTAAAACTGCAATTCAAGCAAAATAAGCACCATCAAATTGCATCATCTATATTAGTATTATTAGCATTACCACGCTTTATTATCTCATTTGGCTACAGGATGTATGAAGTCACCACGAAGCTCATGGGGATATATTTTCAGTTATTTGATTCCATTTTTACCATCCATGATGACATTTCCGGTATATATTTTACCTTCAAAAACATATAAAGATGCATTTGTAGTTGCAACAAGAAGAAAACTGAATCAAGTACGCATGCGTATTAAAAAGTAGTATTCTAATGGTAACATAACCTATTTCAACTATTGATTATATACATACATAGAGAAGACATTTTCTTGAGCGAATTCTAACACACTTCTAATCAATGAAAAATAAAGCAACAGACTGATTTGTTTCAACATTAAAAGGTCTTTTTCTTTATAAATTGTGATCTATATGTGGTTCTGCTTTTGTCAAACTCTAGAGCTTCTATTGCGATGTGCTTGAAAAATGTACACAAAACTTCTAACTATACGTCAGTAAAATAGGATCTATTTTATATGACTACAAAATATTTTCGACTTCTTGGAAAAAAAACAATATCATATTAAATAGCTGCTGAAACTCTATGCAAAACATTGTATAGAAACAATTTTGCACTACAGATATTTATCAAGTCTAGTATAAACGTGATTGTGAATATGACTATAATACAAGTAGATCTAAAACGGCAGATCATACATATTCATATCTCCGCGTTTTTTACTTGCAAATCACAATACTTTAACTGTTTTTACTGAAAATTCTTCTAATATCGATAAAACGTTCGATATCTGAAAAACAGCTGCTGGTCGCAGGTAAATTTTATTTGCTTTTTGTCAACACAAATGGCTTACGGTATTTGTTGCAAATGTAACGCATATCTCATTTTCATTAGTGTTAGTATTCAAGAAGTGCTGGTCTCGTTTATCTGCATGTTTTCTATCTTCCAATTGTCGTGTTTGCTGTGTGATAATAGATTGATGTTACTGTGAACTTGCTGTTTGATAAATGGTTCTCACTAGTATAGTTTGACCATTATACAGATTCTTAGAATGTAACCACTCTGTCGGACTATGATAACCTCACTTTGCTGACGATCTTAAAATTATTTTCCTGGAAGTAAATTTGCAGTTTGTGTTTGGTAGCTTTGGGATCAAATACAATTATATATACTGTAAAAGAAAACGTAGAATAATCAACGTTTGCTCGCTTCTTTTTAATTATAAACCACTGAATAATTTATTCTTATTAGATCAACCTTTTGAAGGATTCTTTGATCAGAAGGTTTATAATCGCACAAGTTGATTAATGTGAGGAGCGTTTATGAAAATTTGTAAAAGATTTTTAATTCTTTTGCTGTAAGAGATGCAAAATGTATGTGAGATCAAAGTGAAGGCAAGCAGACAAAAATTAATGATGAAAATGATTATTTTTCTTAGCTGTCAAATTTTGCTGAATGAAGCCGTCATACCAATACGAATCACGATTTTCATAAGGGCTCGGACAGGTTGATGAAACTGAACAGCTGCCTTTATGAACGTGATGTTCATCTCTATTGTACACCAATTACAACCAGAAAGGATTCAAAAGTCCAATCTAGTTCACGTTTTTTGTGCGTATATATCGCAATTTTATTTTTTTATCAAATACTAGCAGAAGTACCCGGCGTTGCTCGGGTAAGTCAACACTTAATATATAGAACAAATACTCAAATGTGCTTGAGAAGGTCTGAATGCCCTAGTTAATGGGCAGTAGATATACACAACTATTACATTTGCCCTCGTGCCGATTTTGATCTAAACCCTCAGATATATTCTGAATCTCGATTCTATCTAATCCCACCCTCAAAGAATATAGAATAATAGCACTGAAAGATCGTCCTGAAGTGAGGAATTCTTCGTTCTCATATGTGTAGATCGATAAGACCTTGATAGATCATATAAATTTTGTTGACTTTCTATATTTCTAAATACCTATCGGAGTACACACTTCTCTGAATCAGTTCTGATCTCGATCGGCTCTTATCTCACTTCGTGAGAGTTTCAGTCCCAATCCCGTAGTGGCTTGATTCGATAGTTAGAGAGAATCCATTTGGAAGATCAAATTTCTAACAGACATGCAAGGAAAGCTCGCTTCTATCAAAAAACAACACAAATACACATATTCTTGGTTTAGAACTTCACTTTTACAATATAAATTGCTATTAAATAGGCGAGTTACGATAGTATATCATGCTTTGCACTGCTGAAAACATAGTGAATTATGAATGGCGCAAGGAATGATAGACAAAAAAGTCTTCCCGTGAGAGATCTGTTAAGAACTTGATCATCAAAATCTTTGACAAACAAAATCTTGATCCTAGTAGACCACTTATTCGAAACGCCCATCGCAGATGATCTTCACGGTATCAGTTTCTCTAAAACGTATGTGGATTTGGCATGACTCACCCAATTAAGGCACCGGTCACCCAGTACGGTATCATGCGCGACGGGTTTCCGATTTCTAATGTTCTTCTTGTGATCATTCAGTGATACTCATTTGCCCCAAAACTCGGTGTCTGTTGGTTCTGCACTGATCATTAAGCTATCGAAGTGATTGGATCACAGATTCGAATTTGCCACATCTAAAAAACCTTGCCTCATCATTTTCCTGATAGTATAAGTGTTTGTTTGTTTTTTTAGGAGCTGTTCTTCTATTGGTTTCCGAACAATCGATTAGATTTCGAGGCTAATGAGCCCCATATTCGAATTTGTCACGTCTAAAACCCTCTCCTTCATCATTTTCCTTAAAAAATAAGTGTTTTCATCTATTTTTTAGGAGCTGATGTTCTATTGGTTTCCGCACAACCATTCAGACTTCGAGACGAATGAACCTAGATTGGAATTTATCATGTCCAAAAACTCCAATGTTGTCACTTTCCCAACAGTATTTTATGCTTTTGTCTGTTATTTTAGGAACTATGTTCCTAATGGTTTCGGGACAACCAATCAGATTTTTAGGCACATGGATTTAGATTCGAACTTATCATGTCCAAAAACCCCTTCCCCATAATTTTTCTGAAAGTATAAGCGTTTTCGTTTGTTTTCTTAAGAGCTGAGCTCCTATTGGTTTCGGGCCCAACCAATCAGATTTTGAGGCAAATGGACCCCAGATTTGAATTCACCATCATCGACAACCTTTGGTTCCATGTTTCTGTGTGTTCACGAAGTGATGTTCAATAGTACTTCTATAGTAGGGAATACTGCAATTTGATTGGTTAG
>CAJNOP010003686.1:0-11846 GCA_905250075.1 Rotaria sp. Silwood1 | reverse complement strand
AACTGACGGCCAATCTGTAGAACAAAACACGAATTATAACTGGTTGATAATTCAAGCTGGTGAGTACATTTTATTCTTGCGTGAAGTTCAGCGGATCATAAGGGCATTGAAGGTGAAAAACAAAGTTATCTAATATGATTATTACTTTTTTTTTTAAGGAGATACAGGATTAGCGTTAATGCAGAATAAATGCTATTCTTGCTATAATCAATAAAATATGTTTTATGTTCGTTCTCGAATTCATCTATGAAATTTCAACAGTAGTGAAAAAAAATATACGTTGTTATTTACAACATAGACATATCTATTCGTAGATTTTTGCCTAATTTGTAACTGAAGATCATTATTATGGATGTGATGAGGACGAAATGAGTGCTATTGAAATTATTATTAAATTAAAATTTTTTGTATATAAGGATTGTTTATCATTTCCACAGGAATGTTTGACTTTTTCGAAGAGCTTTTTTGCTTATTTTCATATTATTCAAGGATCATGGCAAATTTGTTAGATTTAATATAATATTTATTGTTCGAAAATGATTTCTATATGTTTAAAAGAGCATTTCAGTCCGGTACAACATAACATTCTATCAATTAATGTGTTTAATGATAATTTAAAGAAAATATTCTTACTATTATTAATGAGAAGTTTTAGTTGTAAGATAGGTTTCTACTTGGAATTGGTTAAAGAAAATAGCAAATCGAAAGAATATTCGTAGTAAACAATGACAAAAAACACTAAGGATAAATCAGAAAAAAATTATTATTTTCCACTGTCCGTTTTGCAGCATAGCTTTAATAATGATAGATATTATTTGCATTAATAAATAAAAACTATACTGAAATAATAAAAGCACTAAATATGGTACTATTCCTGTAACATAGAATTTCATAGTCTATACGACAATCTAATGTTTTACTTCTATTAGCAAGTATATCGATACGATGACATCTGGTAATAAAATTACTTATTGATGAATGAACGAAAAATAATTGGAGAAAAACTCAGCCGTGATGGTAGCAATAAGTGTTTGATAGTTTTCTTGATTAAATAAGTAATATTAAAGAGAACTATCATATTATCTAAAGAGATCGATTTATTAATCTATTAAAACAGTTAGTTAATTTTTTGAAAAATTTGCGCAGCTTTCTGATAATCAAGATATATGTGTCATTTTTAGTTTCATCCAAGATAAAATTATTAAAATATACATATTATTGCCTTTATTTTATTCTAAATGTACATATGACATTTATATTTTGTTTTTTAATCATTTAATTGAGGTTGAGGACGTATGGGTGTCGATGAAAAAGAATACCATGAGACTCACCGACCAGCTATACTCAGCTCACCCGCACCTGCACAAAAATCTTTAACAATGAAATTAAAATGTGTACTCAACATTGACGGATAAAAATGTTTCAGACTAAAATATATGAAAATAGAAATTTTGAAGCTATTGTATGTAAGACTAGAAGTAGGAGTAATTATGAATCTGAGTGTAGAACGACTGAACATGTTGTAGGAAACGTTCAGTCATATTCGCTTCTCCTTGTGATGCTCTTATAATACATTCCGTTAAAAGAATCGGCATGTTTTTAAGAGCATTTGTATTTGTTTATTCGTATCTGCTTGTGTTTCATGGAAAATAATTCTATACCGAACTTATCTCACTTCATGAGCGATGACACCGGTGTGTGAGATATACTTCTCTTACTTAATGGGTCTGAGCATTCTTGCACATCTACAAAGTCATGCCTGGTCATCATGAATAATATCAGTTTATTATCAGTATTTATGAATCAGTGAGTTAACATGATTTTTCTTGGTATTTCTGGGTTCTTTTTTTTTTTACTTAAAATTGAATATTGATACTATTTAATGATTCAAACGTTGCCATTGTATCGATTATGGTGAATAGAATATAACATTGTCTTTTCCTTGGTTTCTCAAAAGCATGCAACCTTATGAGAATATCTTATCAGCAGTTACTGGCCCATGTTAGTAGGAATAAATAAGCTTAATAAATATAAGAATATGCTCTGTGTTTTTTGTTTTCTCCATAAATACTTTTCTAACAGAAAAAAATCTTATCTGATGTTTTAACTTTGTTTTATGACCGATTTAATTCATCTACGGAACTTGCGAACGGAAGAATGCCAATGCTTTATCTCATGATTTTTACTGATTTTGCGTTTCCAAAGGAATTACTGCTGTGTTTTTTTAGGGAAAAGGATCAGTGACAAAGATTAAAAGAAAAAAAAATCAGAATTTTTTTTGCTATAGAAAAAGATTGTCATTTCATAAAAGTTTATGAATCTATGCTGCTAATGCATTTCCTGTTGTTTCTTATTGTGTGTGAGTTTACTAACAGCCATCATTTATTATATCATTCTCGAATTCATCAAACATCTTATCTCACATTCGATTGTTTATACGCTTATGTAGTTGAAAGTGGAAAAGAAGCTTATGGCGATTATATTATTAATTATCATCTAATTCCTTATTGCAGACGTCCAGCTAATGATGAGGAATTAGAAAAAATATCCCATCTTAACAAGAAAAATATTGCAGAAGTTATCACTTTCGATGAACTAAAGAAAAAGAATGTCACTGGTGAAGAATTGCTTGAATTGTTTGCACCTATCGATATTGCAGAAAACTATGAGATGGACAGCAATAGTTCAGATCTTTTTAATAAATGTGTTTCACCATGGTTCGGTGCTATGTGCCAATATAAATTTGCAGAAGATCTACCGTCTTCATTTAGTAGAATTGTGATGGACACTTTCAATCGCTACGCAACATTTGAAGGCTTTGTCACGATTCGTTCTTGCTATCAACTTTTAAACAATTGCCAAACAGAATATTGGTCTCGATGTCTTGATTGGCGTGAGATCTGTGATGGAAAAACTGATTGTATAAATGGAGAAGATGAACAATCGTGCAACCAATTAGATATAACTGAATGTACTGTTCATGAATATCGATGTCATTATGGTGGTCAATGTATTCCGTTGGCATTCTTCAAAGACAGTAAACTCAGTATGGATTGTCTAGATGGAAGTGATGAGGAAGACGACAGTGTACGGTATGGTACATTGATCAATCCACATTGTTTATACGTTTACACATTTCGTTGTGAGGAACGTACTGGGAGATATCCTTTGACATTTCCATGTGGTTACGGTTCCTATTTACAATCATTCGATTTGCCTAATCGGAAGAGTGTTTGTCCAAATCGACGGGATCTAGAATTTTCTATTTCTATACTTACGTCGTTCAATAATGTAAATGACATTAAATGTCAAGAAGCATTTTACTGTGCCATTTATCCAAGTATACCATCATCTAAAAGTAAGGATGCAAAAAAGCATGAAACATGAAAATATTCTTTTTCTTAGATGTTGATATGTACCTTAAGGTAGTATAAAGTTACAGTTTATGCAGTGTTACTCTAAAACTATTCCATGTGTGTTCTTTAAAAAGAAAGGTACGTTACTGAACCCTTTTAAGTTCCATAGGACGTAAAAAGCCTAAGACAATTTTTCTAATAGCGATATTGACGGAAATTTCGCTACAAAATAATTTTAAGGTTTGCGAGACGCTAAAAAATTCTGTATCGAGTCGATAACACTACCTAGCTTCGAGATGGATTCGTTATGGTTTAATGCGAAAATTTCACAAATAAGTTTTGTGGTTCTTGTAGAACTTAAAATGGCTCAGTAGTTTCGCGTTTTTCAAAGTAGAGACGTTGCTTAATCATATTTTCACTGGAACATTAACGATGTTCATTTCAGTATTTATCGAAAAAGTGAAGTTCAGTAAAACCGTAAGGCAGTGATTCTGTCAAAGAAAACATCGTTGGTCAATTCACTTAAAGTGTGGTCTGCGTGATTTACTTGTCAACATTGAAATGTTAATACAGATTTCATGTGCGCATTGATTATGGAACAAGAGCCATACTATACTAATGGCATTGCCATTGGAACTTTCCATGTTGCTTTGGTAGTTACTACTTTCTTCATGTTGAACAGGCTGAATCAATGATGTACTTATAGGTCTTCAGGATAGGGTTCAGCAAACTACTTTGATATTTTATTCTGATGAAAAGTCCTAGAAAAATTTTTTTTTTCTTCTGACAGTTTTTTCAAGGAGCCCGATTCTGATAGATTAGTTAAAAGTCTTTGATAATTGATTGGGAAACGAAATAAATTTGAAAACTAAACGATTTTGTCAATCACAGTTACCATTTACAAAGAAGCTTGTGATAACTAAAAGTAGTTCTTCTTGATTCCATTTCATTATGCAACGATCTCAATACTTGTGTACTCAGAAATTTTCCACAGATGCATGAATATATGTTCAAGATTTAGGAATTTTCTAGAAAAATTCTTGCTCGTTTTTTTTTCCTAAAACATATAGTGGTTTCGGTGTACTTTCGGAAGAAACCTGGCGAAAAAAAAAATTATATCATACAGGATGGTCCGAGAGTCACGCACCTGAGGAAAAAATCAAATATGTCTGTTACAATTCGAGCTAACGGGCTGATTTCTTCACCACTAATAAAGGCATGTTCACATTTCATATTCATAAAGATAAGGCTAGAGAGACCCTTTATTAAATATCACTATGGACTTCAACAAAAAAAAATTTACTTGGTCACAGTTAAGAAAAGAAAACAATATACTTAGTGAAAGATTCCTCTAGGCATGTCTTTATGTATAGAAAGCTTGAACGTACCTCTATCATTGGTAAAAAAGAACCAACTCGTTTGCTCAAGTCGTAATGGAGATATAAAAATTTCTTTTTCAGTAAAGTGACTTTTGCAGTACCCTGTATCTTGTTTTTTTCTCTGTTTGTGAAAAAGTATACTTTTTTGTTGAAGTCAATAGTGGTAATAATAGAGGGTCTCTCTAGTCTTATCTTTATGGATGTGAAGTGTGAATACGCCTTTATTAATGGTAAAGTAATAAGACCCTTTGCTCGAGTTGTCACAGAGATATTCAATTTTTTCCTCGGATGCGTGACTTTTAGGTCATCCTGTATGATTAGTTGATAACAGTCTATTTTCTATGATTCTATTTTGTTTTATGGTATGTCATTCTTATTTTATTTTATTCCTAAATTAAGCGCCAATCATCTCTGGAGATTATAGTCATATATTGTTTCCAATCACGCATCATATTTGGTCTGAACCTTGTGAACCAATATCTGAAAAATGCTTAATGGAATGGATAATTGTACCTGAAAGACCCGTTATGTTTGGATTTTTTCAACTTGTCTATTTCACTAATCGTTCGATTAACGATATGCACAACAGCAAAATACCTGATCTTATATGTTTTGATGCACAAAAATGTCCAGCATTGTTGGGCACAATCATCTCCATGAAAATTATTAATAATCTTACATGCTGTCATATTTCTAATCTCATAGAACATGTTAAATATCTTACTTTCGATCTACTATTGTCACGTTTATCGTCTGTAAGTAAGAAATGTTTCAAGATGGGTATAGAAAAATCATGTCTTAATTCGTCTTATTTTCACTGCAATCAATCGTTAAAATGTATTCCATACTATCGTGTTGCAGACGGAATGGTCGACTGCTATCATTCTGAAGACGAACAATTTAATGCGTGTCAATTAAATGATTCGATTCGATTTACCTGCCCATCAGATCCAAACAAATGTCTATCACTAGTTGCACTTGGCAATAAATTCTCAGATTGTCTTCTAGAAGAAGATGAAATCTATACATATAAAATTAACGTAGAAAAACTAGTGCCATTTTCAACTCTATGTGACAAACATGATGACTATAATTCACATTCCACAAATGTTTCAGAAACTGATGAAAGTAACTGTCAATGGTGGCCATGCAATAATCCGTATACTCGCTGTGATGGTGTCTGGCATTGTCTTGATGGAATGGACGAATTGAATTGTCCTGACAATAAATGCTCATTGGATGAATTTATGTGTTATTCAAGACCAAATATATTACAATATTGCTTACCTTACGTACAACTGTTTGACAGATATCTAAATCACTGCCACTCTTTTACACATCGCCAAATTCGTTTCTACAATGGAACTGAAGACATAAGTAACAATTACCTATCATGGAAAAATACGTCATGTGTCACTTCAATGAAGATTTGTCAAGCGCATAGTTTTTCTTCATCATTAACAATACAACCAGATGTATGCGCTATTGAACATCACGAAACGAAGTGGATTAATGAACTTGTGGTAAAGCCTGTGATGAAGAATATTATAAAGCCATGCTTTCTTCCAAAGCATACAATTAATAGCATGCCCAAACATCTATTTTTAACATCGAAACGATTTGGCTATTTTCCATCACCACCAAATAATCTTTCGCTTGAAGTTATTTCTGAAGAAAACCAAAAACGTACTATCATCCAAAAGATCGATGATATTTCAGCTCCCTATTGTAATCGTGGTATTGTTGTACTTAATACTTTTAATACAACACCAGTATGTCTTTGTGCACCTAGTTATTTTGGTTCTCGATGTCAATGGCAAAATCAACGTATTAGTTTGACTCTTCAATTTCTTTGGCGTTACATTGCATCAACTGATGTTTTGTTTCAAGTGATTATTATGCTTATTGACCAAAATGGATCTATCGCACCAAATTATGAACAAATTACCTATGTACCTTCACGCGATTGTAACACAAAATCCAATATCTATTTGCTTTATCCAGATAGACCGAAAAATTTATCACATAATTATTCAATTCGGATTGACATTTTCGAAAAAATTAACTTAATCTATTGGGTTAGTTGGTATCTACCAGTACCGTTCTCATTTTTACCTGTCAATCGAATCTCAAACAAAATAATTATATCTAATAAACAAGAAACAGTATCATGTTCGCTCTCATGTGGACAACACGGTCAATGTATGAACTACGCAAATAATAAATCATTAATATTTTGTCGATGCAATCAAGGATATTCTGGCGCACGATGTGAGATGTCACATAAATGTAATTGTTCAAACGATTCATTTTGTCTTTCGCCATTTATATGTGTATGCCCATTGCATAAATTTGGTTCTCATTGTTATATAAAACGGTCAATATGCAAATTATCAAATAATCCTTGTCGAAACAACGGAGTCTGTATACCAACTGATGATCGTATTAATTTAACAGGATTTACTTGCTTCTGTCGGCAAGGTTATTCAGGCCCAACATGCGAAAATACAAATAATCGAATTGATATCTATTTACCCGACGCAATAATAGAACAAAATAAGTTGGTATTGATACATTTTATTGCAGCATTTGAATATGCTGAACATGAACGTACAACTCTTTTTAAAAAGATCCCTTATAACCAGTATGATATAACAGTTGACATGCCGCAACCATTTAATATTCTTTTTGTTGAAATGTCAAATAAGAAATATTATTTAGGAATACTTCGAGAAAGATTTATAGTTTCTGAACACATCAAAACTACAATGCAACAAAATCAACATTGTTTATCGATTTCAATGCTTCTTAACAGTACCGTAGTGAATTCGGCATATCTCCATCGAACTAAATATTATCCAATAGTATGTCGGCAACATCGGAATTTGACGTGTTTTTATGATGCTGATCTTTTCTGTATATGTGATCTCGATCGATTTTCCAATTGTTTTTTCTTTAATCATACAATGAACTATGACTGTAAAGGTTATAACTATTGTGAAAATGGTGGCCGCTGCTTTCAAAATAATGAAACATGTCCAACAAAATTCATATGTGTGTGTGCCAAGATTGTTATTATGGAACAAAATGTCAATATTCAACAAAAGGCTTTCTTTTATCACTTGATTATATCCTTGGTTATCACATTAAACCACATATATCATTTAATCGACAACCATTAATTGTTAAATTAAGTACAGCTTTGATAACTGTCATGTTTAGTATTGGATTAATCAATGGAGTTTTATCAATAATAACATTTCGCATCAAGACAACACAAGATGTAGGCTGTGGATTCTATCTATTAGTTTCTTCATGCATTTCTATGATTATAGCAATTTTATTAGTCACAAAATTTTTGCAATTAGTGTTATCGCAAATGTCCATTATTACAAATCGATTACTGCTGAATTTAAATTGTTTATTATTAGACATGACTCTGCGAGTTTTTTTAGCTACTAATGATTGGCTAGATGCATGTGTTTTTGTGGAACGGATATTTACTATTATGAAAGGTGCAAAATTCAGTAAAACGAAAAGTAAACGAATAGCTAAATGGGTAGTATTGAGTGTCATTCTGTTAACCACTATCACGCATCTTCATATTCCTTTGCATCATCGTTTAGTTGACGATGTTGATGATGAAGAACAACGGACATGGTGCTTGGTTCAATACTCGACTTCAGTCAACATTTTAAGTTCATTTATTACTCTGACTCATTTTTTAATTCCATTTGCAATTAATTCATTGTCGATGTTGTTCATTAATATATACACAGCACGCTCCCGCTCAATATCACAGCCGAGATTTTCATTTCGAACACATCTAAAACTGCAATTCAAGCAAAATAAGCACCATCAAATTGCATCATCTATATTAGTATTATTAGCATTACCACGCTTTATTATCTCATTTGCTACAGGATGTATGAAATCACCACGAAGCTCATGGGGATATATTTTCAGTTATTTGATTCCGTTTTTACCGTCCATGATGACATTTCCGGTATATATTTTACCTTCAAAAACATATAAAGATGCATTTGTAGTTGCAACAAGAAGAAAACTGAATCAAGTACGCATGCGTATTAAAAACTAGTATTCTAATGGTAACATAACCTATTTCAACTATTGATTATATGCATACATAGAGAAGACATTTTCTTGAGCGAATTCTAACACACTTCTAATCAATGAAAAATAAAGCAACAGACTGATTTGTTTCAACATTAAAAGGTCTTTTTCTTTATAAATTGTGATCTATATGTAGTTCTGCTTTTGTCAAACTCTAGAGCTTCTATTGCGATGTGCTTGAAAAATGTACACAAAACTTCTAACTATACGTCAGTAAAATAGGATCTATTTTATATGACTACAAAATATTTTCGACTTCTTGGAAAAAAAACAATATCATATTAAATAGCTGCTGAAACTCTATGCAAAACATTGTATAGAAACAATTTTGCACTACAGATATTTATCAAGTCTAGTATAAACGTGATTGTGAATATGACTATAATACAAGTAGATCTAAAACGGCAGATCATACATATTCATATCTCCGCGTTTTTTTGCTTGCCAATCACAATACTTTAACTGTTTTTACTGAAAATTCTTCTAATATCGATAAAACGTTCGATATCTGAAAAACAGGTGCTGGTCGCAGGTAAATTTTATTTGCTTATTGTCAACACAAATGGCTTACGGTATTTGTTGCAAATGTAACGCATATCTCATTTTCATTAGTGTTAGTATTCAAGAAGTGCTGGTCTCGTTTATCTGCATGTTTTCTATCTTCCAATTGTCGTGTTTGCTGTGTGATAATAGATTGATGTTACTGTGAACTTGCTGTTTGATAAATGGTTCTCAGTAGTATAGTTTGATCATTATACAGGTTCTTAGAATGTAACCACTCTGTCGGACTATGATAACCTCACTTTGCTGGCGATCTTAAAATTATTTTCCTGGAAGGAAATTTGCAGTTTGTGTTTGGTAGCTTTGGGATCAAATACATTTATATATACTGTAAAAGAAAACGTAGAATAATCAACGTTTGCTCGCTTCTTTTTAATTATAAACCACTGAATAATTTATTCTTATTAGATCAAACCTTTGAAGAATTCTTTGATCAGAAGGTTTATAATCGCACAAGTTGATTAATGTGAGAAGCGTTAATGAAAATTTGCAAAAGATTTTTAATTCTTTTGCTGTAAGAGATGCAAAATGTATGTGAGATCAAAGCGAAGGCAAGCAGACAAAAATTAATGATGAAAAAGTTTATTTTTCTTAGCTGTCAAATTTTGCTGAATGAAGCCGTCATACCAATACAAGTCACGATTTTCATAAGGGCTCTGACAGGTTGATGAAACTGAACAGCTGCCTTTATGAACATGATGTTCATCTCTATTGTACACCAATTACAACCAGAAAGGATTCAAAAGTCCAATCTAGTTCACGTTTTTTGTGCGTATATATCGCAATTTTATTTTTTTATCAAATACTAGCAGAAGTACCCGGCGTTGCTCGGGTAAGTTAACACTTAATATACAGAACAAATACTCAATTGTGCTTGAGAAGGTCTGAACGCCCTAGTTAATGGGCAGTAGATATACACAACTATTACATTTGCCCTCGTGCCGATTTTGATCTAAATCCTCAGATATATTCTGAATCTCGATTCTATCTAATCCCACCCTCAAAGAATATAGAATAATAGCACTGAAAGATCGTTCTGAGGTGAGGAATTCTTCGTTCTCATATGTGTAGATCGATAAGACCTTGATAGATCATATAAATTTTGTTGACTTTCTATATTTCTAAATACCTATCGGAGTACACACTTCTCTGAATCAGTTCTGATCTCGATCGGCTCTTATCTCTCTTCGTGAGAGTTTCAGTCCCAATCCCGTAGTGGCTTGATTCGATAGTTAGAGAGAATCCATTTGGAAGATCAAATTTCTAACAGACATGCAAGGAAAGCTCGCTTCTATCAAAAAACAACACAAATACACATATTCTTGGTTTAGAACTTCACTTTTACAATATAAATTGCTATTAAATAGGCGAGTTACGATAGTATATCATGCTTTGCACTGCTGAAAACATAGTGAATTATGAATGGTGCAAGGAATGATAGACAAAAAAGTCTTCCCGTGAGAGATCTGTTAAGAACTTGATCATCAAAATCTTTGACAAACAAAATCTTGATCCTAGTAGACCGCTTATTCGAAACGCCCATCGCAGATGATCTTCACGGTATCAGTTTCTCTAAAACGTATGTGGATTTGGCATGACTCACCCAATTAAGGCACCGGTCGCCCAGTAAGGTATCATGCGCGACGGGTTTCCGATTTCTAATGTTCCTCTTGTGATCATTCAGTGACACTCATTTGCCCCAAAACTCGGTGTCTGTTGGTTCTGCACTGATCATTAAGCTATCGAAGTGATTGGATCACAGATTCGAATTTGCCACATCTAAAAAACCTTGCCTCATCATTTTCCTGATAGTATAAGTGTTTGTTTGTTTTTTTAGGAGCTGTTCTTCTATTGGTTTCCGAACAATCGATTAGACTTCGAGGCTAATGAGCCCCATATTCGAATTTGTCACGTCTAAAAACCTCTGCTTCATCATTTTCCTTAAAAAATAAGTGTTTTCGTCTATTTTTTAGGAGCTGATGTTCTATTGGTTTCCGCACAACCATTCAGACTTCGAGGCGAATGAACCTAGATTGGAATTTATCATGTCCAAAAACTCCAATGTTGTCACTTTCCCAACAGTATTTTATGCTTTTGTCTGTTATTTTAGGAACTGTGTTCCTAATGGTTTCGGGACAACCAATCAGATTTTTAGGCACATGGATTTAGATTCGAACTTATCACGTCCAAAAAACCCCTTCCCCATAATTTTCTGAAAGTATAAGCGTTTTCGTTTGTTTTCTTAAGAGCTGAGCTCCTATTGGTTTCGGGCCCAACCAATCAGGTTTTGAGGCAAATGGACCCCAGATTTGAATTCACCATCATCGACAACCTTTGGTTCCATGTTTCTGTGTGTTCACGAAGTGATATTCAATAGTACTTCTATAGTAGGGAATACTGCAATTTGATTGGTTAG
>CAJNOP010003684.1:0-12307 GCA_905250075.1 Rotaria sp. Silwood1 | reverse complement strand
GAGCACACTTTGTTCTACTTGTGATCCAAAACTCACTTCTATATTACGTAAAATAAAGAAGAACGAAGAAAAATAAAATGAATTTTTAAAATTTTGATCCGAATTACCCCATGCGACTGTAATATTAATACAGTTTTTTCTCTGTTATAAAATAAAAACAAATGAAAGGAAGGAAAAAAAAATTGAAGAACGAACGAAAAAAAACAGCAATATAGAACAGTACACTGGCAGTTACACTCGTATCCTTGCACAAAATGCAAGCTACCTTGTGAAGATGTCATGCTTCATTGATAATTATAAAAAAGCAAAAATAAGAGAAAAAACAGATAATTTTGTTAACGACATAATCGTATCAAAGCTAGTTGCGATTAATAAGAAGATAACGTCCATATATTGCAGCATGATTCGAATCGTAAGTATACTTTCTTGTCATAATATATAAACTATCGAGAAAATTATACAAATAGGACTAAAGAGATGCTGCAAGTATAATGAAAAAGCGATGAAATATAGAAATAAAGCATGATTTGACTGTTGATCGTTAAAGAGTAATTTTTAGTGAGTCCAGGTTGAGAATTCTTCTACCTCTTGTGTTCACCACACGCCTTTCGTGCAAAATTACCTACTTGTTTAGAAGCAATCGTTTTCATGTCAGTTCGATAAGGTATACTTTTTAAACCAAATGAAACGAAACAAATCCATAGTTTATTAAGTGCAAATAGAGAGATTTGTACAACAAGAAGAAACAGGGAAATCCGAAATGACCTTCTTCTTTGTTGAAATATTTATATGAAGAACATGTGCTTCGATTAATGAAGAGAAGAACACCCGTCGATATGTTGTCCCAACATAAAATTGAAGAACAGATAGAAAAAATAATAACGAAGATGAAAAGAGAAGGTGAAATCATATTTTGTATAAAGCCATATTAAAATTCACTAGATGAAGCGTATCACAGCCCATGTGTAAAGAGTTATGAATATGGTAATAATTGGTTTTCAAGATTAAATCCCTTTTTTGCGTGCTTCAAAGTTCAAAAGTGTTTTTTTCGGATTCACCGTGAAAAATTCAAAGTAGAAAAATCATGTATGAGGCTAATCAGATACAACATGGTCGTAATTCAGGTACTACAAGAGTGAAAAGATTCAAATCTCGAACAAACATTTGGTAAAGTCATCAAGTTTTTTCTACAAAGAGATACAACTATCTTTCACATCTCATTAGAATCGCTAGAGGCTGTACATTAAAGTCACAGCTCGGATTTTTCGAGATTTAACTTAGTTGCTGATAAAACTTATGTCTATTGACACTCATGCCCGAGTTGGCTTTTCTGAATCTATATCTACCATTTCCCTGAAGTTAGCACCCACATATTCAAAATATACATGTGTTCGAGATCATCAAAAAAAATTTAGCCGATGTATAGAAATTTCAAAGTATTCTTAGTACTCTTAGTTACAAAACGCTTGTCCGAAATTCAGGCCTCTCCACTATTGTAATATCTGAATAGCCTCATAAATGACTTTTCTAGATCCAATTTTTCATACTGAATCTGAGCAAACAAAAAAATTGACAATTTGTCCGAAAAAGTAAGTGATTGAAGAAAACTGAAATTTTTCCTCTAAAACCTCATTCTAAAAAAATGAAAACATCTGTTTTCTTGAGCCACCTGTTTGACTGCATATAATCATGTAAAGAAAACGATTCTGCTAATTTTGAATTTCTGGCACTATACATATCTTGTCATGTCGTTCGCAACGACTTCTGTAAAATAGAAGATCAAAATGAATGTGAACGTTATTCATCATTCTTTATCTCAAATTTTGCAGAAAAATAATCATAAGTAACATTTGTGTTTTTTCTACTTTCCGCAGTACGAAATTTATTTGCGAATAAATTGACAAAGAATACATACATTATTGTGTTATGACTATTTGATTAAAGGTTCATTGAACATAGTCGAATAAACAGATTAAAATAACTTCAAATCAGCTGCATTGCTTCATTTATTCATTATTAGTTTTGATATATATAGAATAAAAAAAAGTGAAATGTGTATCTCACAAAGTTACAGAAGAACTTTTCAGTCAGTGGAAATGCTTGAGAAGTTAAAGGGACTATTCTGTTGTATCTAGTTGAAATATTAGGCAGATGAAGTTTGTACATAACATAACGAGATATCTTTGAAAAAAACAACAAGCGATACTGTACAGAATTTTATAATGAGATTCAGAAGACAAAAATAAAAGCAAAATTTTTGACTCACTCACTCTTTATTGTTATTATGATTGAAAATAATTTCATTGTGATTTCTAAGGATGACTACTCATCGACGAGTAAGACAATGAATGCATTGAAAAAGGAAAAAACAGCACCGAAAAAAGATGCCGACAGCTCGAATCAACAAACGGTGATCACGTTGGATGCTACAGACACGAATCTTCAAGAACGAATAACCCAAGAAGAGATCAACAAGCAAAATGAGAATGTAGCCACTTTGTACGATGATCGTGAGGGAAAACCTGAAAGAAAAGTCATGCATGATGACAGTAAGATTGGAAGTGAATTATCATACACACCTAATGAACGTAAAACAGATTTTAGTGAAGAACAAACTGATGACAATCAAAGGCAAAGAGTCGAAGTAATGAAAGATGGTCGTGTTGCAACTGATCAACAAATGAGTGAAAGGCATCACGTTTCAGGAGATCTCATTGTAGTTGAAAATCAACAAATATCCAAGGAAATGAATAACAATGACACGGATTTCGCTCCAATTGTTGCGTATGCTCAGGAGCCTTTGTTGTCTCTTCCTGAAGCATGTGCTCCTCTAAATGATATTCTTTATGATTTATCGGTCTATGTGCAGTTGGCGCTAGATGAAACTCCTGAAAATCCACCTGATGGATTGACAATTGATGAGAGTGCTGCGGTTCGTCTCTACACAATCGAATGGGAAAGACCACATCGAAGCCTATATTCAATGCTCAATTACACTCTTAAAAATGCTAATCGTGAAGAACTTCGACCTTATTTTAACTATCTAAAACTATTCTTGACTGCAATAGTCAAAATTCCATGTGTTCCACCATTGACTGTTTGGCGAGGAGTTACAAAAAATTTGAGCGCTGAATTCCCACCTGGTACTCCAGTAACATGGTGGTCATTTTCTTCATGTACAACATCATTGACTGTATTGGAGAATAGCATGTATTTGGGCAATACAGGAGCAAGAACACTATTTTCTGTTGAAGCTATCAATGGACGAACAATTCGTGCTCACTCACATTTCGTTACAGAAGAAGAAATTCTTCTTCTACCTGGTACTCATATGATAGTGCAATCACAATTGAGTCCAGCAACTGATCTTTATATTATTCACTTGAAACAAGTCATACCAGAGCAAACCTTACTTGAACCTCCTTTCGAAGGTAGTATTCAAGATTTCAGTTTTCTATTGTAAAATATAGACTTTTTCTTTTTAGGCGCACATATATATCCAGAACCGAAGTAAATTTCATTTTATATTCACCTAAAACTGTTTTTTGATATAAAGACTTGTTAATTCTATTTTGCAGACGTCCGTGGTATAAAAAGAAGCGTTTTTTTGTACCTCTATCTTTATTGATAATTTTATCTATTGGAGCAATTATTATTGGCTCTGTTCTTGGATCACGAAAACAAGCCAATATCTTAAGTATGCTTTTTCTTGAATGATATTTTCATTTGCATTTACAGCAATATTCCTTACTTTAACTTGTATCAGTCCCATTGAGTATGTATCGAAACAGACTCGATGAAAAATATATAAGTCCAAGGCATTTCTATTCACAAACATACTAGTGAAATCGAACAGAGAATAGTACCCAGAAAGTTCATCCCATGCTTTCGTTTTTTAGCGATATTTCTGCCGTGTTTCTGAATGGATCCATATTGCTGTTTCGAGTATGAGCGTAGTTATTGGTATTGAAGTGAAATGCCTCTTCACACGTCCACATTCCACATGGTTACGTGATTGCATCTAAATAAATGTCAACACCGATGATGTAGGTACCTGAATGCGAACAGCTGTAGATGATTGTGATGTGACTGTGTGGAAAAGTTAGTAAAAGTACAGATGGACACAGTTGTCTTTAGAAGTACAACTAGAAGTCTTCATGCTTGTGAGTAAAGCGAAAACTCTAGTCAAAACAAATGAACACGTAGCCACCGACGTACACCAACGTTCAATCTAATGAACGCTCACACATTCACACCCACAGCCTATAAGACAGTTGTCTTATGCAATTTTGCTCGAGTCTTCATTTTCAGTTCTTCTATAAAAGCATTAAAATAGTCGCATATTTATTGCAATTTGTGGAGAAGTTTCCAAGCACTGTATAGAAATATAAAGTTTTGTTTAGCTTAACTCAACCTATCGCATGGCAATTTTTTATGTGAGAATGTAGTACAAATACTTCTTTGAGTTTGCCCTCGGGGATATTCGCATTTTAAATATTTTGCGACAACTGCAAGAATGTTCTATATAAGTGAAATGGAATATAATTTCATGGAATAAGACCCGAGCTAGATGAACACTTGCCAGTTTTGATTCCTACGTTCATATTGTCATAGTTTCCATTGGCTGACTTGTCTCATGTAAAATTGAACACTACGCGAAAACGAAAATGTGAACTATGAATAACTTTGAATCTTCTTGTTTTAGTGTACCAATGCAGTGACCCTTATCCATCACCAAAGACCTCGGAAACTGGAAAATTACCAGTTGCTGTAGTGTTCGGAAATTTCAAAAGTGTCAATCAAGTCGATTTGGCAGTACTCAACTATGATGATCGAAGTGTTGATATACTTCTTGGTAATGGGAAAAATGACTATGAAACTGAATCACACTATCATACAGATGTCGCACCAAATTCTGTGTTTAATATTGATCTAAACCATGATGGACTAATAGATATTATAGTAGCAAATGGTGATGATGACAGCATTAGCGTTCTAATTGATAATGACGACGAAACATTTCACAGTTCGATCGAATATTTAGTCGGTAACAATCCAGTGTCAGTCACAGGAGGTGATTTCAACAATGATACACTCATAGATATATTAGTAGCAAATGCTGACGATGACACAGTTAGCTTAGTGTTAGGTGATGAAGAAGGTACATTTTCTGATATTCAAACTGCTTTTGACGTTGGTTCAAAACCTGTCCATGTCATATCAGGTGATTTTAATCAAGATGAAATACTCGATTGGGCAGTTATCAATCAAGTTGACAATACTATCAATGTGGCACTTGGATATGGAAATGCTACCTTTGATAATTTACAGACTTATAGCGTTGGTGCCACACCAATCTCTATGACATGTCATGATTTTAATAAAGATGCTAAAGTAGATTTGGTAGTAGTAAACTATGGTGATAATAGTATTAGTGTGCTGTTTGGTAAGGGAGATGGAACGTTTGAAGTTCAAATCGTTTACGAAGTTGGTATGAGTCCAAGTGCTGTTGTGACAGCTGATTTTAATAATGATAGCAAGATGGATTTAGCATTAACTCTATCGAATGAATCTTCCATTGGTGTGTTATATGGCAATGGTAATGAAAGCTTTCAGAAACCTGTAATATATAAGGTTGGTACTTCTCCAAGTGCTCTGAGAGCAGATGATTTTAACAACGATGGTAGAGTAGATCTGGTAGTAGCAAATTCTGGAGAAAACACCTTCAGTATATTGATTAATGATGGTAATCAAACATTTCAGAATCAAATAAAATATGCCACTGGTCTGAATCCAGTGGCAATAACTTCGGCTGATTATGATAATGATAAAAGAATCGATGTGTTAGTGGTCAATAAGGGAGATAATAGTGTCTCCTTGTTACTAGGTAATGGAGATGGAACATGTCGTGGTCGAATGCCATACAGGCTTCAGAAGATAGCTGGTTCGATGGCAGCAGGTGATTTCAATAATGATACCAAATTGGATTTAGTATTGACTAACACAATCGATTACAGTATTACTCTACTTCTCGGAAGTGGATATGGTACCTTCCAATCTGAAATAATATATAAGACTCATTCTCAACCAAATTTCGTAGTAGTTCATGATTTGAATAATGACAAGATGTTGGATCTAGTTCTTGTCAATCAGCACAATGACAGCATCACTGTGTTGCTCGGGAATGGTGATGAGATTTTTCAAAATGGAACAAGATTTGCCACTGCTGAACGACCAAGTTCGGTAGTGGTTGATGATTTCAACAACGATAACAAACCAGATCTAGCAGTCACCAACTTAGGTGCTAATAATATCGTGGTCCTGTTGGGAAATGGAAACGGTACTTTTCAGACTTATAAGACGCTTAAGTGTGGTACTAGTCCCAACTTTATAATATCAATTGATCTAAATCGTGATCATGTCATGGATCTTGTAGTGGCTAATCTCGGTGATCATACGATTAGTATTTTATTTGGCTTGGGAAATGCAACTTTTCAAATTCAAATGAAATACGATGTTGATAGGGAACCAAGTCATGTAATGGCAGGTGATTTTAATAATGACAATAAAATGGATATAGCAGTAGTTGGTCGTCTTTCGCATAATATGCAAGTGTTGTTTGGTGATGGAAATATGACATTTTCAAGTCGAAAACGGTATGGAACAAGTAGTAGTCCTGGTCCTGCTGTGGCTTATGACTTCAACAAAGATGGAAAAACTGATATTGCTGTGCTGAATAAACTTTCTAACATATTATATATTTTCCTAAATGAATGTTCATAAATATTCAACAAACGTTTTATTTATACTTGTATCTATTGATTATTCATGCAATAAATGAAGTAGATATGGACTTTGTCATGTTAAAAGTTTTCTTTTTTCATGTTGATAGATTCAGCTATTATTTTCTATTATAGTTTCATTTTCGTTTTTGTTATTTGCAAATATCAAAAGTTAATGAGACTAGGCAACATATTAGAATGATAAATGAACTGCAAAACAAGTACATCCCCAGGCGAGCAAAGGACGGGTAAAAAGACTAGTCTCATATCTAGTCCTGACGGGACGTCCTGTATAGTCTTTTTCTCAAATCGGACTATACCATGACTAGTCTGGAAAAAGTTGTCGTCCATAATACCCGTCCAGACTATGTTACTGATGGGCGTCATTGGCTTTGACATGTCTAGTCTGTTTCACTAAAAAGACCCGTCTAGGACTAGTAAGAATCACTAATAGGTGGACTAGTCCTGTAGGAGGACTTTTTGAGAAAAAGATTAGTCAGAACGGGTAACAGCGACACCACATAGAACAAGTTGTAGTCTTGTGTAGTGGACGAGTTCGGACTAGTCTAAATGAAAATGTGTAAAGATGAAAGTTAGATTCGAACATGCATACAATGTGTTACTTACCCATCGTTTAGACCATTGAGTCATATGATCAGCAGATCAACTCTACACATACATAATCATTCTAAGATGCTATTTAATATAATTTTATTCCACGTTTTTGATGTTCGCATTTAAATAAAAAATTATCGTTTACAAAATAGGTCATTAATTAAATAACACTAGATAAAACAAAGTCAAAAAAATTTATATTTTTTGGATAAATATTTTTTATTACTATTAAGTAGGAATAATTAGTTATGTTAAAAAAATTAATTTTAAATGCAAAAATAAAAAACAATTTATATTGAAAAGAAACTCGATTTTTCATATCATGATTTAGTTTACCTGAAAATTTAAATCATCATGTCTTCAACTAAGTATTAAATTAATTTTGTTTCAATTAAATCTACTTTTAAATTTAAAAATTTATTAGAACTGATATTTAAAGCAGCAATTATGGTACAAAAAGATTTCAATTATTTTTTAGCTCTTTTTTTTAAATTTGGTACAACTAATAATTTTAAAAAATATAAGTTAGCACTCATTTTTGCTTGATAACTACTATTCTTTATAGTTACTTCCACTTTTTAATGTTTTGATATGCTCTTATATATTTTCAATATATGAAAATACAAAATATAATAAGATATATCAAGACAGATAGGAATGCACAAAGTATACTATCTATCTTTGATTTCACTATTGGCTATGACAGACTTTCTGATTGTCGTTCTAGAAAGAGAAAAAAACTAATAATACTAGTGACAATCGACATAATTTTAATACAAAATAACAATGCATGTTATTAATCTCCATAATCATAATACAATAGATCATGCGTAGTTATCAATTTACGAAAATCTGAGTACACTATAGGCAATAAAACGGTTGCTATTCTGTTATCTAGTCCAGATTCTAAATGCCTATGATTATCCATCGATCATTTTTAACAAATGATATAGATGTTGAAAACTTTTTCTATTTACATACTACTTCTTTTCTTTCCATTATTCATCAGTTTAAACGAGTTTATAGGATAATTTAGTCTAAAGAAAGTGACTTGATTAGAGTCTTTCAGACTAGTCTGGACCAGGATGAATGACACTCTTTAGAAAAGGACTAGTCGTGGCGAGTGAAGACGACGCGTCGGTATAGTCCTAACTACTATCGAAAATGTTTCAGACTAGTTAAAGACGTGTAACATCGACTGGTTTCTGATTGTTTACGGGATGGAAAGGAATCAATTTTGTATTTTAGAATGTAAATGGGCGTCAGTTCATTCCAGTGTCCTAGTCTCCCGTCAGGATGATCGTTAGGTTTCGAATACTGTCGGGTTGAATGTTCGAATTCACCGTTTATCTTCTTTTTTAAACTTCGGACTAGTTTGGACGGGTTCAACGGGCAAAACGGACCAGGCATGACGGGGTTGAAAGACATTCTAGACTAGTCCAGACGTGTTCGAAGGACATTTCTCCTAAAGGTGACTAGTCATGTCGGATGTGCAAGACGCTTCAGACTAGACCTGACGGGTATTGCGGACATTTCTGACTAGTCATGTCGGCCGTCATGCATAATTTTTTGCTTACTTGGGTTCTTCCTAGGATTCGAACCAAACATGTTCTATTTTATGAGCAATTGGTCTGAATTAATAAAAATTAGAAAGGGCATCTAAGATGCCGTTATCAATGAAGGGATTTTATTCCCTTATGAGAAGTATAGCTGTCATTCCTTCGAGTCGTATGGTAGAAACTACTAAGTAAAAACTGACTACTATCTAGGAGGGAAGCATCCTCTTCAGATAGTCAATTTTTCTTGGAAAAATTGATTGTGCATGAAGCTCATGATGTACAAGGCTCTAGGAGAAACTATCGTAGAATATGTAGCAAACAAAACTTTGACAATGTTAAAACGAAAAGTTTAAGGAAAATGTTTACGTAAGGTTCTTTGTAAAGAATTTTGTTCTCTATGTTCTAAAATGATAAATATATGAAACTGGAACAGAAGAAATGTAGAAAAGTCTCTTGGCTCACTTACAATGTTTTTGATCATTAGGTTTTTGAAATATAAAGAAAGATTTTGTTTCAGTATGTTGATGAGTACTTTGACAGTAATCAGATCGGACAATTTTAAAAAAAAACGTCGAACTGAACTTCTGATTCACATTCATTCATTTTCAAAGACATTTTGGATCACGTAGTTTTAAATTAGAATTTTTCTATTGCAGATTTAGCTTTACATGAGTCCTTCAATGCAAGATTCATAACAAATTCAAAAACTTGTTCTTTTTCTGTGAGATGACATCTTGTATCATCGTTTTAGTCTTACCTTTTAATTAAAGTTTCTATGCCTTTCTGTATTTTGGACAACGAATTTATTAAAAAGAAAAACGTATATGTACAGTAATTTCAGAAGAAAACCCAATTCATGACATCATTTATTTTATATATGAATAGTTTGTGTGTTACTTTTTGCCTTTCTTACATGTTCATATAAGAAAAACTAACTGAAAATTGCAATGGTTACTTGTGTAAAGTGAAATAAACACATAGTAAGTTGTGAATGTCTGATGCTGGTGATGGTTACAGTTAACATAAGCCCATATAAATAAGATCCATTTTTTCTATTGTTTTCAAGATAGCATTATGCTTTTCAAACGGTCGAACAATGAGAATTATTTTTCGAAAAAAGAAAAACTTATTTTTTTGTTAAAAAAAAAGATAGATCTATTAAAGAAGACAAAAAGATTGAGTAGTTTTTGTGAAAAAATATCAAGAACTTGATTATTAGAATTTCATTCATAACTTGATAGAACTTTTGGTTCTAGTATTTTTATCGAGGAATTAAAATGAGTTTATAAATCTTAACCCAGAATTTACCTATCAAAAGTAAACATTGATTATCTCTAATGTATTTTAACCAAATGACGTGAAAGTGTTTTGTTAATAAAGAACAAGCTTTCAACTACCGAGTAACCAGTCATAGAAACGATGCTAGATTCTTCCATGACAATTCCATAATCGATAATATTAGATCGTCACTGTCACGATAAAACAGAATTATCATTACTCTTCGTAGTAAATAAGAACTTTTTTGTTTTTAGTAACTGAGTAACATTTTTGTCAATAATTACCCGATAATTGATGATACCTCATCATGCATATCGCCGTTTTCTACAACTTTTGAAATAATTCGATTCTAATTGCAACACACCAAAAACAAAAAATATCTAGAAGCGTCTTAATTAAGATTTTAAATGTTCATTTTGTACTTAACCTCTCATATCTTTTCATGAACTACTTTTTCAGTGCAAAAGATCATTGTTTTAGATCGATGAAAAACGTATACAGAAGACGCAAGAGGATAAATCTAATCTTTTTGTATATGAACTCCTACAGTGTGAGAATCATATTTTTAAAAGCCTTACGGTATCTTTAAAACATTTTAATCATCACAATATTAAGAAGAATATTTTTAAAAAGAGAAACTTTTAGCTAAACTGTCTTAAGTTACTATTGATTATCTTGAAGTTCTGGAATCTTTCGAAGTCTAATAATATCTTCGGAATTCTCTTAAAGTTTTAATGTGTCCATTGTTTCATTCTTCCAACATGAATGAAAACTATATATGCCGTATATTATTACTTTCCACTCAGCTTACACTTGAAGAAAAAACAAACGCAGACCCCATTGTGCTTCATTAAAGTTGTATGCATGATTGTTACGAGTTTTCGATTTTTTTCCATTCGGTATTTTATTCTCATATTCTGAATTACGATTAGAAACTATGGTAATTTGTCAAGTCTAGAAAGACATTGATTATTACTTGACCAATGCAATACACTATGCGACAATGTTTTTAATGCCCTGTTTTAAAATATACGATTTATTTCCTACGTACGTATACTGTTTTTGTAATGAATTGAGTTTTAACACTTTAGACAAATGAAACGATATTTGACTTTTATGAGAAACAATTATACTTCCAGTGTGTTTCATACATCAACCTTTGGTATTTCTAAAATTATCCAGATTCCCATCATATGCCTAGGAATTCGAAATCCACCGATTTTCTTTGGAAAATCTTACAAAAAATGCGATTTTTGACATATTTTGAGCTCAGCTATCTCATTCGAGTTCCAAGAGACTTTAGATTTTCGTCAGTACTCTATAATTGTCTGATTTTTCCCTAGGTACAACTAAAACTCTCAAATCTATATCTTTTTGTTGAACTGAAAGGTACACTCATCTTTGGAAAGTGATTTAAAATTCTTTGCAATTTCTCATCTCCTTGAGGAAAAACCGCAGAATTCTTAAAATCTTTCTTATAGTAGGAATTCAATAGCAGATCTAGATCTTTCATACCTGAAATTTGTGTTTTATTCCAATCGGTTTAGGGACAAGCTACATCTCTCAAAGTTTCAGTGTTAGATAGAGAATAGTTAGACGATTTCAGAGTACTAATTAAAGTTGAAATTCTACTTGAACCTCATAGAGATATCTGAACCCAAGGACCGTCAAAAATTAACATTTTTCTGTAGAATTTTCTGTATCAATTTTTCAAAAACAGGACATAGAGGAAACACAATTCAACCTGCTTCTCTCTGTTTTGGATCCTTTGCATGGCCTTCCAAGTATTTGAAGTCATAGGTATAATTATGGATACGACCACTTCAAGTTCCGAAAATATCATATTAATCTGATAAACTCAACGCAACCTCTAGTACATTGTCGAAAGAAGCACCCATTCGTCTAGTTAAGCTAATCCATTCTTTTTACTAAAATTTAAAAAAACTTTTAAAAAACTTAGCATAGCAATTTTGACTGTATTTGAAGAGAATCACACGTTTCTCTTTGCATATTAATATTCTATATAAATATAAATTTACTAAAAGTATTTTCTTTCGATTTATACTTGCTTGG
>CAJNOP010003683.1:0-12313 GCA_905250075.1 Rotaria sp. Silwood1 | reverse complement strand
CACTCACTTTACTAATAAAATTGTTTGAGAAATTACAATAGAGACTAAAAAAAATTCTATTCTCAGAAAATATCAATGATAATTGAGCACTTATTTATATTAATCAGTAGCGAACATTATGAAAATATATAGCATACATGATTTGCAGTTGTCACTTCACTGCATTCTGTAAACAAAGAACTTGTCTTATATAAAGCTTTAACTCCATTAGCAGTGATGGGTTAAAGGAAAAGGGAGTTGAAGTGATCGCACCTCCCTTTAAAGATTTTTCTTGCTTTTTCCTAGTAGAAAAGACTTAAATTTGAGCCCTCAAAACACGTGTTATGTTCATGAGCACTCGTATTGTAAAAAATCCTAGATTCGTCATTGTCCGCTAAATAGTCTATAGTTCAAATATCTTGAATCTTGAGAAATTACGCTTTCAAGTTTCCACCTAACATCTACTTGATTGTTTAATGCCGAAAGAAAGGGAAAAGTTTAAAAAATGCGATTTTAATTTTAATTTTCTTTATGGACAACTTCTTTGCACTTCACATTCTGCCATTGGATTTGTCTAAAAGAAACATTTTTGAATTGATGAAGCTAGTGAAAACGAATTCATATGTTAATATGGTAATAATTTGATTAGATTTGTAACTAAAGCCAGAAGCATTATGTTATGTTTCGAAATAATTTCAACACTAATTAACAATTCTTTATCTTTATTCATTGGAGTTCTTTTTTTCTGTTTTTGGAAAATACCAAAAGAAATACATAGATGACACTACTTGTGAAAATCTTGAATATTTTTTTTATTTGTCGTTGGTTATAACCAGTGATGAAAATTGTCATTGACAATTAACTTTTTTTTTTTTTGTTGTAGTAGTATTACTTTAAATAGTTCTGAAACAATGATTATTGATGCTAGTCGAGGAGAAATTCAACTTGATGATCTTTTTAATGCTATTGAACATGATAAAGATCAAGTATGATTTTATTTTAATAATGTAAAGAGCGGGGTTTTTTTTTTCTTGATGAATAAATTAGGTAACACAAGCATTGGATATTTATGGTGATTATTTAAAAGTTAAAAATAATAATTCCATAAAAGGTGAAAATAAAATTGAATTGCTTGAACGTATTATAAAACTTGAATGTATTGAAAAAACAATTATAAATCATAATCATGAGAATGAACGATCAAGAATTAATCTTAAATGGACTGTATTAACAGAATGTGGAATTTGGTATCGAAAATTAAGTTTATATGAAAAAGCTATTGAATATTTTGAAAAAGTTTGATTTTAAATAGTGTTTATTTTCTTTTTCTATTTTCTAAAAATTTAATTTTTAGGCAAATGCAATAAATAATCGAGTATCAACTATTTATTATGAAATGGGTATGTGTTATCTTGAATTAGGAAATATTTATCAAGTGAAAATATGTTTTGAAAAAGTAATCGAATTTCATAAAATTATTTTTATACAAATTGTTTTTTCTTAGACTATTGAAATAAGTAATGAACATATTCATTGGAAATGTCTTGAACAAATTATTTATCTTTATTTTATTCTTGGAAATTTTTCAAGTATGATTTTTATGTCATTCAAAAAAATCTCTTATTGAGTTAACTTTTTTGTTTTCTTTTATAAGAATGTCTTGAATATATTCGTATTGGATATGATCATGTTGTAACATATCAATCGATATATGATTTTGGACAAATATGTTTAGTTTTACTTGAAAAAATTCAACCATCAATGAAAACATTAATTGAAAAAATGTTTACAAATGAAATTCAATATATAGTTTATGATGAAAATTTATTAATGAAAGTAGAAGAATTAAAACAAAATATTAAATTATTTAAAGAAAAATTATTTCAAAAGAAAAATATTAATAATGAAAGAAAAAATTTTGATGAACATGTATCAATTGAAAAGTAAATATATGTTAGCATCGAATTTGAAGTTCAATATTAGACAAACATTAATTCAGGTCATTCTCGAATTGATCGGTTACAATATGTCCAATCTAGAATCGATTAATATCTTACATTAAAGCAAAAATTAATCGTGAAAAATGAAGTTTATATTTTTAAACAAATAATACAAAGAAACACCAACGACAGATATTGATATACGTGTTCTCTTCACGTCAACAGCCATGTTCGAAATATAAATTAACTTTCAACACTGTATAGGATGCAATATACTGAGTTTGTAGTTCGAGATTGGATGTATTGTAACTGATCAACTCCGGAATTAATGTCAGATTGGACGTTGACATATATAAAGAACAGATTATTTTTAAGAAATAAATGTATTTAGTTTTCAAGATTTTGGCCAATATTTAGTAAAGAAAATACGAGAATCTAATAATGATAATTCGGTAAAACTAATTTTTGATGTTTATATGAAGTAAAATGAATCGTTTATTGTTTTTTTTTTTGTCTTTGCAGAAACTCTGTAAACTGATTGATATTAAACATTTTTTACCAAAAGAAGATATTGTCAATGAAAAATCTCAACAAGAACCGACTGAACAGCAACAACAACCAATAATATCTGAAGAACAACAAGTTCAACCAGCAATTCATCGAAAGAAACGTTCTTTTCTACCATTAAATATTGATGATTATGAAAAACGACGATCAGCAAGAAGTGTAAGTTCGAGATAATCATTTTATATTTCAAAATAAACAATATGATTTTTTCGTTTTTTTTTTTAGATAACTCGTATAATACCAGATGATACTAATGTTAGTACAGTAGATAAATTACGACGAATATTATCCAATGATGAGAACATGTTTGTATCTCTTTTGTTTTTTATTATTTCAAAATTAATCTATGACAGAAAAATCTTAGCAATAAATACTTGGTCAAAATGTTTTTCGCTACTTCTGAATATATGTTCACATAGTTCTTACAAGGAAAGATTCTCAGTAGACGAAGTACTGGTCATCAAAATTTAACTTCTAGTGAAAATATCAGTTCGAAATTGCTTTGACAGTTAGGAACCTTCCCTCGTTAGTTAGTGTCTTGAAACAGCTTCAACTCAACATTATTGTAGAATAGTGAAGCTTTTACAAAATGAAATATTCCAGTAAGTCAAAATTCTTTGATGCATTTTCAGTCTAAAGGTCGTTTCTATGGAAATTAGTACTAACTGTTTGTAAAGTAAACTCTTCTCTAAAAAAATTGAATCATTAAAAACTCTTTCCCATTTTAAACAATTTAATGATCGATGATCTAGTCTTACTCGAGAAGAAAATTCTAATCAAAGATTCAGAAAAAGCGAAAACTTTAAATTTTAACCAAATGATTTACGGTAGTCGAAAAAACAAATGAATATTTTCTACTATGAGTTGTAACGACTTTGTTTTGATTTTATATTTAGTTCAGATGATGAAGCTGATGAAACAGCTGTCTCACCGGAGAATATTGATGATGGTTAAGTATTTTTATTCGAGAGAAAACTAATTACTAAAATTATTATTTTTAGAAATAGCTCCAACAATATTATCAGATTTACCAAAAGAAAATATTCCATTACTTCAAATTGAATATAAATCATTTATTAAATCGATTGAACAGAAAATTCAAGATGGATATCAATATCATTATCTTGATCTTATTTGTGATTATATAAATGAACTTACAAAACATACCTCTACTTTATGGTTAGTTTCATTGACAAACATAGCTTTTTAGTCTTGATATCACATCAAGACTGCCTCAGGGAGGAATTTTCTTCGTCTTCTTTTTCTGCTATCGGTTTCTTCGAAGAACACGGTTAAATCTATAAAAATGATTGATTCTTATGAGGTTTTTGTATTGTGATATAGTCTCTAGGTATCCAACTGTTCCAAAAATAATCTACCAATTTCTGATGATAGAACAAAGTTATAAGTTTTTATGTATAAATTATCAATTTCCTATTTTCATCAACAAATGAAATTGCTATGATCAAAACATTGGAAAAAAGTCTCTTTTTCTTATAATAATCAGCAGAAAAAGTTCTACAAAGTGATTTCGAACAAAGGCTAAACGTACTTTCACGGTTTTCTCAGTAGTTATTTTTGTATGAGAACATCCAAGAGAAGACAGATAGACAAACGAAAACTCAAAGATTAAGAATAAATTATTCTAAAATTTAAGAAAATTCCAGAACATGACAATTTAAATAATGTTAGCAATTATTGTTCTCTACGTAAATCAATGAAAGATTGATTATGAAATGAATATGAATTAATAAGTAATAACTAATATGCAAAGCGACTATGATCGAAGCCAAAACAGGATGTAGGTCATTGTTTTATTGAATAGCTTCCGATAGGAACAAAATAAAGGCCTGTGAATTCTACTATTCAGAAGAGGGTACCAGAAGCTCATAAAAGCAGCTCAAATTCGATTGATTCAACGCTTTACCAGTCAGATGAACTTTTTTCAGAAGGTTTTTCAAGCGATTTTCTAAAAACCTTTTCCGTTGTATGTGAATTTATGGTATAATCACTTGATTAAAAAAACAATCGTTCTTATTCGATTCACGCAAAACTGACATTACTAAGTTGTTCTATTCAAGAGTCGTAAAAATTTTTTTCAGGATGGTTTTATATCGCTTTGAAACTAAAAACAAATACTACTACTCAATTTAGCCTGTTGAATTACCCTTGCTGTGATCACTTTCGAAATTCTTCAAGGTCATTAGATGGACATGAAGATGTTTAGAAAATTGTTACAACTCTTAGATTGAACAAATCAGTGACATCAGCTTTGACTGGATCGAATGAGAACAAGTCTTTATAGCATAAGTCGAAGTACAACGGAAGTGGTTTTTAGAAAACCGTTTGTAAAACCTTCTGAAGAATCTCATCTGATTGGTGAAACATTGTACCAATGAAATTTCAGTTGATTTTATGGGCTTCTGACATCCTCTTTTTAGTTGGAAAAACTCGCAGGTCTCTATACTGCTCCTATCGAAATTTATTCAAGAAAATATTGACCTGCATTATATTTTGGCGTCGATAATACGAACATAGGCAAAGATAGAGTATCTCTTTAAGTATGCACACTGATAACATACGTTGCTATTTGTAGTGTTAAAAAAAAAGCCAGCACAATCTTTAAAGTATTTTGTTGATGTTTTCATAGGTCAAATGAAGTTCGAACAATATTTACAAAACTTTTTGATTGTTTACTTGATTATGTACAATATTCAACTAGTAAGGTTTCTCTTAATAAATACAAGTATTGATAGAATTAGAAGTATATTTTAGCTGAAATTGAATCAAATCATTTACGAGCGTGTTTATGTTATGTTGAAAATGCTCTTGGTTCATCAAAATCTGATTTATCTGAAGATTCAATTGAACGGTAAAATGAACTATTAAAAATAATTAATCATAAAATAAATATTATTTTTTTTTGCTATAGATTTAGTTGTTTTGCTCGTTTAAAAATTAAATATAAATCACTTGGTTATTGTTTTGCACGTTTACAATTCTTTTTATATCTTTTTAAAAACAGTTCTATTCAACAAAAACAATTTGAAATTGATGAAATATTTTATCGAAGTACGTCGTTTATTTTTCTTGTTTTAATTTAGTATATCATTTCTTATTCTATGTCTTATAGCTTTATGGATTTCATCATTGTATTATTTTCTATCTGATATGCAAGATGATGCATTAGCATGTATTTATCAATTACAACATTCATTATCTGATACAATAACAATTATTTTACCAAATTTATTCAATCATACAACTATTTGTCAAAGTACGTAGATTTTTATTTTTGTTTTCAAAAAAACAAGGAAACGATTTCTTTTTTTTTCTTTTATTTATGAAAGATTCAATTGAAAAACTTTATTTACGATTAAAAAATAATAATGAAATATCATCTGAACAATCATCAAGTTCATCATCTTCACAAGAATTAACATATATTCTATCACGTATTGCTGTTGCTGAAGAAACTGATGAATTAGCATCATTAATAAAAAGATTAGAAAAACGAATTAAATTATTCTATGCTAATTTAAAAACAGAATTACATTTACAACAAAAATCATTAATTAAATGTTATGAAACACTTGTTAATGTTCTTAATGAAAATCAACATTTAAATGAAAAAGAAAATTTTAATGTTCGAAAAATATTTGATCAGATTTTTATACAAATTATTGATATGATTATTAAGTAAGAAATTTTGATTTGAAATTCAGTTCATATATGAAAAAATTATAAAAAATAGTTTTTCGAAATCTTACTATCATTGACTATATTATATTTTTGCTTAAGAATTCTTGATGAAGATTCTCAATGGCAAGATGCATCTTTGAAAACAATTGAAAAATTAACTTTAATATTAATTGATTCAATCATGAAACGAACTTTATCAGGAAATAATATATGGCCATTTAAATCTATTAAACCATGGATTCTTCTTTATCGTGTAACAACTAAGTTCGTATAATCAATTTTTTTGTTTTCTTCTATATTTATATTTAAATAGACGTGATTCAAAAAAGAATGAACAATTTCTAATATCATATGTTCGAATAATTCATGAATTATTTGGAAAGTAAGTTATTTTCTATATTCAACAAAAATAAATTCATTTTATTAAATAATAGACATGAAAATTGTTTAATTGAATCTGGTTGTTTACTTGAATATTTTCTTATTGAATTAATTCAAATTGAACATCCTGATATTCGAAAACGTTTATATTCAAATACAATTATTAGTAATAATTTATCGAATAATTCCAATGAATCTAATGAACAAAAAAGTAAATTATCAAAAGTTATTGATGAAATTGAACAATGTATTTATTGTTTATATGGTCTTGTATTACGTAAATCAAAAATGAAATATTTAAATGATCATAACTGTCGATCGGTATGAATTTTTTTTTTCTTTTGAAATAAATTATTATTAATAAAAATATTTTCTAGCTTGAGTTAACATTAGATAAAGCGAGTCTTGTTTTTTATGCTTTACGACCAAAACAATTACCTGGTTATGAAGGTCGTGTTTGTACAATAACAAATGAAGTAGAAATAAAGAAAAATAATAATGATAAAATAAGAATAATTTTATTTATTTAGACAGAAAGTTTATTTCAACGATTTGAATCTATGATTGAATGGGATGATGAACGTGAACAACGACGAAAACTTTTATTAAGTTATATAGCTGATGCAGCATCGATTAATAGTCAAGGAAAACAAAGTGATGAACTTATACATTTATCTGATCAACCATTTAAATCAAATAATGCGTAAATATTTTTTTTTAATAATTGTCTTTTTATTTGTTTATGAAAAAAAAACTTATTTAATTTTTTAGTTTATTTGAAAAAGATTTATATTATCTATTTGCGGATTATTATCTTAAAATGGGTTCAAAAGATGTAGTAACAAATGAATCATCGAAAAAGTACATATAACAAAATAATTTTTTGATTGTTTCTTTTTTATTATGAACTTTGTTTTTTTTTGTTCTTTTTATTAATTAGAAAAGCACAAGAATATTATATAAAAGATTTATGTCTTAATACAAGACGATTTGATTCATGGGCTGGTTTGACAGTTATTGAATTTTATAAAATCGAAGAATTTATTACAGTAAGTATTTTAAAATTAAGAAAATTCCAAAAAATATTTAGTTTTATAAGTTCGGATTACAATTGTTGAATTATTATTAAGTTCGTACATTATTCTAATTTAAAATCTTTGATAGAAATATTTTTTTATAGTCTATTCTGAGTAGAAACAAATGAGCTATTGTATAGAGACAAACTTATACTTTAACTGAATAAGAGTTCTATTCTATTTTTGATGTTAATGTAGACTTATTCAAATAAAACTATTTTCTTGTATTTATTTGTTACTTATATCAATCTCATCTGTTATGTATCACATACTATTGGGATTTAAAGTACAGATGTGTAGTGTCACTCTACTGTGTAGGATTAAGCTAAGAAAGTTATTCTCAGTCAGGATATACAATGCGAAAGGTGTTCACCATGCACATCTCTAACTTGAAGTCTCATTCTATCAAATATCTAGTAAATTAAGGATCTAATACTACATATGACTTAGTGTACAACAAATGTCTGAAGTGATCACCATAAATGCCCTTTTTGAAATATTGACAAAAATATCAGAATATGTTTCTTCAACTAGATCCTTGATAGAAATCTAGTTGGCATGTTTTTTTCATATATCCTCGTATGAAGAAATCATATGAGGTTAATGTGAAGTCCACTGTCTAGAAGAAATATTTTTCGAAAAATTCGATAGAACACGTCTATTTTAATTTTGTATTCATTTCAATTAAATAAAATCTTTCTATCGAAACATAAACTAATTTATTTACAACATAACTGTTTTCTATTTTATCTAGGCTGATGATTTTGATCCACGTATATTTAATGTACATATGTCTGCTTCATGTTTTTTTCGACAAGCTGTTTCTGTTGACAGTAATAATCATACACTTTGGATGGAATATGCTGAAATAACTTATATATTACAATCATATTGTTCAAAATATGTAAATAAAACAACGCCTTTTTTGTTTTCTCATTTGAATAATATTATTCTGTTGTTTTTTCTTTTTAATTTAGAAAGATAAAGCAACAGATTATGTTCCTGATCGATCATTTTTACTAAATATATGTAAAGAAGCATATGAAAAAGCAAATATATGTACAGATAATGATGAAAATAAAGAAGATTGGACTTATTTGTATATGATGGCTAAAATTGAAGAAAAACTTCATCGAAATAAATTATTTAGTCCATTAAAAAAATATGCTGCTGTAAATTGAATAAAAGATTTGTTTTCTTTTTTGTTTTTGACTATGAAAAATATTATTTATTTTCTAGGCTCTTGATCTTTTACATGAACATAAAGCTGTTTATCCACGTAAACTTGGTCATCACACAGCAACATCAAGTTCCAAAGGTACTCTACTTGGTTGTCATGCTGTTGAAGTAAAATTTTAATAGTTAAAAAAAAAAATTTTTTTTTCTAAATATATTAATATAGATGTTTTATCGAATACATGCTTCAACGCTAAAATATTTAAATCGTCATAGTAAAGAATCATCAGATTTAACAATGGATAAATTAAATGAACTTTATGAATTTTTAACTGAAATGCAAAATAAACCATTTGCAACAAGTTATTATGAAAAATCGACTATGTAAGTTTTTATACATAGAGAATTCTTAATCATCATTTTTTTTTAATAGTAAAATTTGATGTTCTTATTATAAGACTTTCTAAAGTTGAACGTATATTTTTATCATTGCAAAGTGATACTTTGTAAAGAAAGGTGTTAGCAATATTCATTTCTAGCGATTCATCGCGAAAAAATTAGCCTTCTATTATTACATACTAGATGTACGCGTTGCTAATATATCAAACAGATTGATAAGTAGTATTGTTCTGATGTCATTATTCTTGTATAATTCATTTATTATATGCGTCAAAATAAAAGTTCGTTGATGATCGACTTTTGAGAAGTTTTTGCATTTTACAGATAGAACAATGTATCAATCAACAAGAGAATTAACATAATTTCCTCTATAAAACTTCATCTCTGTTTATTTCTTCTTTTTTTTTGTAGTCTGAGTGATTCTCATTCTGGTCAATTAATCAGTGATCTATATTTTCCTCATAAAACAGGTAATTTCCTTCATTAAAAGTCAACAATAATCGTTTGATTACAGAAGAAAATAGACGTCGGATTGCGGAGAAATACTTTCTCTATTCGCTAATGTATGCCTGATTAAGTTCTACTGTGTACCGCTGATATATCAATTGATGGTGGCGAGTTCGCCGCATTCTACCATAAGCGCGTCGAAGATGATATCATCTATTGACATATCAACGATATGAAATAGAACTTATGTATACAGTATTAGATAGAAGAAGTCTTTCTTTACAATCCTAGATATATATTCCGTTCTGTAGTCAAATCTTCATAATCGTCTTTTCTATAAAAACATTATTTAGATCTCATAATCGATCCTTGGTTTGCTTTATATAATAAATGTATATGGTTATGTATCGAAGGTCTTTATATATGTATAGCTCGTTATAATCGACATTATCGTGGATTTTATCGTCTTGCACATTTCTTTCATACGACTGAACATTATCGAAATGATCGACTTAGTTTAGAATTTTTACTTGGTGGAGGAGTACTTGAATTAAAAAATTATCCTAAAATTGTTGGTCTTTATCAAGAACGTTCAAAACATAATTTATTTAATGTAAGTTTAAAAAACATTTAAAAAAAAATTCAATATGACATTAAACAAATGTATATATACAGGGTATTTGGCGTATTCAACCATTAGATGCCGATCGTACTGGTTCATTTAATGCTTCGATGTATAAATCAACACGTTTACTTATTGATCTTCTTCTTCAATTTGATGAACATTTATTTATCTTATTTGAAGTTCTAAGACAATTATTAGATAAACCAGATCTTGACAAGTAAAAAATTTATAAATTGAAAAACATTACAATTCTTCTATTTTTGTTTTTTGTTTTTTGAAAGAAAATATCTTCGAGAAGTTGAAAGAAAAATGTTATGTCAACATGCAATTAAAAATCTTTTTCGAACAATTAAAAAAAAGGTTTATCTTTATTTGTACCTTTTTTTTCTGTTTTTTTACTATTATTCAAAGGGTTCTTTTTTTTCGTTTATTAGGTTTTACTTAAAACACGTGATGATATTGAACGTGAAGGTATAAAAATTATCTCATCAATTGATGAAAATGATACAAATAATATATCTTTACCAATTCTATTTGAAATATCTATTAAATTATATAATTTAATTAAAAATTATCCAGAATTTTATCAACATTCACATCTTGATGAATTAGTTGAATTAACTTTTCAACGTTATCGATCCATTCTTAAAGTAATAATAAAACTAAATACAAAATAAAAAATTATTTTTAATTTTATTTCAATTTTCTAGTATTCAAGTCATCTACCAGAAAATCCAAAAGCAGAAAATTTAACATTGATATATACACCAAAAAAATTAAAACAGAAAGTAATACATATTATTAAATAAAAGAAAAGTGAAATTAGACATAAACAAGAATAGAAAACAATTAGGACAATTCTTACGAAATTCCTAATTTAATAACCGATCGAACTAAAAATTTCAAGATCAATCCCTAGATTAAGAATTAATATATAGGCATCTGTGTGTCTTAGAGTTCGTTTCCAAATCCAATCATACAGATCTCAAGTTAGCAACAAAATCTAGCTAAACACTGCACGCTACAACTTAACAAAGGTCGATTTTTCAAATTTCTCTTTATCAATTCTTTGTATGTGTAACATACACTCTTAACAATAAATTATTTCCTTTTTAAATAATTGACTTTGCTTAACTTAAATATTTCGTTATTTCAGAAACGACCAACAACTACTGACCAATCAAATGTCAATAAACGACCATGTGTTGAATCATCAACATCAGCATCAACATCATCATCATCTCAAGCTTTTCAAGGGCTTGCTTCATTTATTGCAAATGACTTTGTTACAATTAATGAATAAATAAATCAGATATATATGTTTTTTTTTCTCTTTCTGTTCACTAATCAAGAAAATGATATTCTATTTTCTATAAATAAATAATAATTTTTACTTCTAGAACATGACTACAAAACGACGATTAAAACGTTATATACCAAATTTAAGTGAACTTGAATATGATTTACAATGTGAATGGGGCACAGAATGTTGTGTTCGTTTAAATGACCTTAAAGAATTTTACCAACATTTGGATGAACATCTATCAAATTATATTAATCAATATCAACAAGTGCCAAGTAAGAAAAGCAAACAAGTATAATATTTCTTCAATATATTTATAGATTTAACTTGTCAATGGCGTAATTGTGGTCATGTAGAAGAATTTGATATATCATCATTTATTCGACATGTACAATTTCATGGTTTTCATACTAAATTGAAATATCTTGGAATGAAAACATGTGAATATCATCATCCTAATATTCCACCATGTCAAAAATCAAGTGAAAATCGAAATATTATTCCTGATCTACCTGAAGAATTTCGTTGTTCATGGGGAGATTGTCAAGTATTTCAATTATTCACAATATTCTTTCTCGTTACTTTTTTTTTTCATCTCATAGTTTACTAATAGTCATGCACAACTTTTCTATGAACATGTTAATCAACACGCTGGCTCTGATATTTGTCGTTGGATAGGTAAGATTTAAGATTTCTTTCAATTTTTCCTATGTGCGTC
>CAJNOP010003682.1:0-12315 GCA_905250075.1 Rotaria sp. Silwood1 | reverse complement strand
TTCTAGTTGATACATGTCTTTTATAGATAAAATAAATACTAGGAAACGACTTATGAGGATAAATTTAGAAAAATCTACATTTGAAAATATCTTTTAGTCATTCGGTATCTTCTCCTTATACTTTAAGCGCATATCTTCAAACATTCCTTTAATTGTCAAGAAATGAAATTTTGTTTCCTTTAAAAGTATTTTTTGGTGTACATTTATCATCATTAATGATGTTGTCATGTTCGGTCTATCATAATGCATATTTCTGAAATAATTTGTTCACTAAAAACTCTAAAAATTTGAACGAAGCATTTATTGTACGAAATATGTCAAAAGTTGAAGTATTTTTGTATGTAGAAATGGTCATTTCTATTGATTTAAAGTTAACCATTTGCTAGAACATCATCAATTATATGAATGTATCTGTTATAATTATTCTTCTTCAATATTGACTATGATAATAAACAAAAAGATTATGAATGAATCAGAATATAAATGTCATTCGTATTAGGTTTTTTGAATTTAATTTTTCAGGTATATCCTCTTCTTAGTTTATTTCAATTCGTCAGAATATCACCCCTAGCGATAGACAATATGATATATCTAACTAAAAATTTACATTATTTTACAAAGTGTTTTCATAACATGAATTTTCTTTTAATGCTAGTAAATCTTTCAATTTTTGTTTTGGAATTCATTTTTTTTGTAAAACTTAATATTTCAGAGATATATATATACGCACGTATCATTTATTTTTATGAGTGTCATCATCTATCAGATAGATAATTTTCAACATACTCAAACAACAACTGACATTCACCAATAGGAATTTTAACTTTGAAAATAGAAAAAAATAAACAATGACTTCTGTAAAAAAAATCTATTCAATGTAAATACTGCGTTATCTATCTGTTTCTTTCAACTCAAAATCATGATAACGCACTAAACTCGTCGGTTGACGATAGGCAAGATAAAAAGACAAGAGAAACACAGCATACTAAAAGATGATAAATATTATCAGTATTAATTGTAAAATTTATTTCAAAAGAGCGAAAATATTGATCTGCTTTATTCTACTGCTTATGATCGTTCTCTTGTACTAAAATCAAATGTTTATCTAGAGAATACTTCTACTAAAGTGACATGCATGTTAGATTGTGATATCATGAAGGGTTTTTGTGTATGTTAGATGATTCTTATTTTAACAATATGTGTTTTAAGTTAACATATGAATCTGAGTACTCATTTGAATCTTTTTTTTGTGAAATGGCGTGCTCGAGCTCGTTCCTGTACAACTCCTTGTTTATGTTGAGGAGAATCATAAAAAATTATTTCTCATGAACAAAAAGAATACCTAAACAAAAAAAGTAGATTGATTTATATTAAGTCTACCATCATTATAGTTTGAAAATCTTCTTGTTTCTCAACAAGTTGACGAATATGTTCCAACACATTACAGTCTTTTAAGCTTAGATCAAAGTCTAGTATCTGTTCTCGTTGATTTGAAAGTTGGATACTGGCTCAAAAAGGACAGGCTCTTTCGAACCGATTTTTGATACATTGCAGTGTCGTCGAGTTTGATCCACTCTCGTTTGCTTCTAGCAATGGAAATCATAATAGCTTTAAAAAAAACAAGTAAAATCTCTTACACTTGAAACTAAAAGCTCATACGAGTAAAAGCTCATAATTATAGATCTGTAAGTCAAAAGCATCAACTCTTTTTTTATCAATGTAAAGTTGGACAAGACTAAACTTTCAATTATTTAGTTTTTCATCGTAGCCCACTACCGCTGCTTATGTGAACTTTGATTTTATTTTCATATTCTACATTCTTTATACGTTTTTTTTTCTAATTTACACAATGTTAGATCTTCATAACTATCTGTATGCAATGATACTGAGATAACAGAGATAGAATATATTCATTAGAAAATTGTAAAAATTCAAAACAAATATTAGTAATACTCTTAATATCAAACTAACAATAACAATTAAAAATTTATTTATGAATATTCCTTTTTTTTAATGTCACTAATTATACATTCAACTATTTTGTTTATGTTTCATTACTTTCTAATATCCAAACTTATACATACTTGTTCAAACTAACATTAATAATATGTGTTTAACGCTGTCAAATCATTCTCATCATTGTCGAGGACAATCATTGTTGCACTAAATAAGCTGAGTTCTAGTTTCTGGCTCTATACATTTTTCAAGGCTTCGAACATTTTGTTCGTTTCTCAAGATCAATCTATCTTTATATTTTCGTGCTCCATCTAATCTTCTTCGGAAATTAATGAAATAACTTGATCAACTTCGAAATACAATCGCAATTCTATTTTTGTCCATTGTTCCGATTTTTGTTTCTTATATATAGATCAAAAAAATAGCAGAATCACGAGAGACATTTTGTCATTTATATTTAGGTTGCTCTGAATGAACAATATCGACTGCATCAATAATCCAATACTCATCCTATCTATTCCAAAACACTCTGTCCGAGAATTCTCTTTTTCGAGTGTAGGGGTGGGTGTGGGGTGTGGGTGGGGTGTTGGGTGGGTGTGGGGGTGGGGTGTGGGGTGTGGGTGGGTGTGAGTGTGGGCGTGGGTGTGGGTTGTGAATATGATATTCCATTCGCTCATATTCACACTCACACCCCACCCACACCCACACCCACCCACACCCACACCCACACACCCACACCCACACCCACACACCCACACACACCCACACCCACACCCTACATTGGCTATCAGAACTGCAAAGTGTCTCAGTTTGTATAGAGTATAATAATAGAATTGTATTATTGTAAATTAAAATACATAGATCTATATTGTTTATTCATAATTAATAAACATCTTGTCAAGTCTTTGTATGAAACAATCTTTTTTTTTTCCTATAGATCTTTTGAGCATTAATTCTTCACGAATTTCTCCTATAGAATAACAATCAAAAATAAAAATAATGTCCGCATTAACTGAAACGAAGTTTCATTCTACACAATATGAAATAATTTGTTTGAGATTATCAAACTTAAAATAAAAGAATTTAATTAACACATTCATAGAATTTTCAATAATATACAACTAGGATTATTTTCGATATAATCTATTAGAAATCTTTTTTTTTTGAACATTATCGAATTGTTCTATTCAATCAGGTCATTGATTAGATATATGCATGGATGTATATAGTTTTATATTGTACAAGCATGATTCATCTAATAGTTCTTTTCTGTTCACGTAGTTATCAAGATCTGCTTTGATACTTAGCGTATAGAAAATAAAAACGAAAATTAGTAGGATATCTACTAATAATCTACCATCATTATCTGTTTATCAGCAGGGATCACACATACTCGTCATATCAGCTAAAAAAAAAAGCTTAAACTTCAAAACTTTTGATTGTATCCAATAAATAGTAATGATATAATAGACTACGATTTTGTAGAATATTGTGAAATTGATTCAAGTCATTCTCCATCATATTTTATGTTTGTTTCTTTATCTTGTATATCTTGCGGAGATGTTCAACTTGGCTAAAAATCTGCTGTTATTGTGTCACCACCATGATGGAATTTCAAAAAATATATCGAAAATCAGTACCATTGAGGTACTAGACTATCACTCTTGTTACTAATTCATCAAATTCATTCAATCTAAGGGCGCTACATTTGTGTATACAACAAACCTATACAAATTCATGAAGTTTTGCATAGACTTTGAGAAAAACCCACCGTTGCTGCGGCGAAAGTTTTGTTAAAAGGTCACTCGTTCCAATGTCGTGCTGCATCGACTGTTTAAAATATCTGCTGATGTCGTCATTGCCATGAACGTCGCTGATGTCTTGTGACTGCATGGAGGTTAAAGAAAAAACTCAACTTTTTGCATTCTTGAGAGTGTCGGTGGGTATGAGAGTGAGTATTGCCGATGAAGACAAGACTCAAACCCACACCCAACTAATTTATTTTGCAAATTGGAATCGATCCGAAATAGTCTTTGTCACAGATGAAAAGTATATTTTAAGATTGATTGTATTGTTTGTGCATGTCAAACATTAGTCATTTTGTTTCTAATTTGCTCGAATATACTTACTTCTTTAAAATTGAATTGTTTAGAGAGTATATCGATATGCAACAATATACAGCTTTTATTTAAAGACTCTATTGATTTATTAACATTTGTTTGACTCGAACATTTTAGCTAATCTATAAATCACATAAGGATGATAAATTATCACAAATGTCGAATAGCGAAATTCTGGAGCTATATTTCACAAATTTTTAATATTCATGATAAAATCTTTCAATACTATCTATTATCATAAGAATAAGTTCAATACATATACATTTATGAAGACAAAGTATTGTCTATCTGTGGAAAATATTCTATTGTATGAGGAACAATAGTTAGTCTTAGAAAGATCAAAGAAAAAAAAATATTAAAAAAAAATCTATCGAAATGATAAATAATTGAAAAGTGTCTTAGAAAATTTCGAGTACCAAGACACATTCTTTAATGTATGGAATAATGTTAACATTCTAACAGAGATCATACATAAATCATAAGAAAGAAAAGAATAAATTTTTCAATAAAATTGACGTACTTTAGTTTTTTTTCTTTATCTACAAGATGATCGTGATCATCATTCATATTAACTTATCGATCATTCAATGTTTCCAGAAATTTTTCCTGAACATCCATCAAATATACATTTCCAATATTTCGTAGTTGTTTGTTTCAATTTGAAATTATAATCATCTAACAAGAGCATAGATCTTATTTTGTGTGAATTAACAAATGCAATAATTGGCGATGACGGTTAATCTACATCAAGTTAAGATGAAACAGCAAGGATCATAATAATAGACTTTTAGTTATATAGCTATTTTAGCTAATTTCTATCAGATATTATTTATCATAGTTACTTTCGAAATCAGTTCACTTTTTGATGACCCGATATATCTCGATCCAACTTAGAATGACACTGTTAAAAGTATATTTCTTTTCCAAAAGAACTTTCTAAACAATGAAACCTCACAATCACTATAGTCATTTATGAGAACATTGTAAAAGTTTATTATCATAGTGGTTATGAGTTGAAAAAAGTCGACAAAGAGTCTCACTGGTTGATAAAGAATGATTTAGAAGTTTCGATTCCGCTCAGTAAATCGAAGTTATTTGATCGAAATATATTATTTTGTGGATAGTGTGGGTGGGGATGTGAGTGTCTATCAAGAGTAGTGACACGCACACGCACACCCACTCCATATTTACTTGTGTAAACTCATACTAATTGACTTTACAAGGTTTGGATTCTAAGCTCTTTTTGACCCTACATGATTCGGGTGTGGGTGTTTGATAAGAGAAGTTGCGCATCCCTTCACACACCCACACCCTAGTTTTGTAGATATGATGAAAATATAAAACAGGTTGAACTAAATTCGATAGCTGATTAATGATAAATGTTACTTGAATAGCAGTAGCAGCTAATTTAGCATAGTTCGAATAAGATTTTTTTTCAAGCGATTAGTAAGTGCTTGTTAACTATTTTGTAAAGAAGATATAACTTCTAGTCGAATATTATCAAATTGTTGAGCTAATATAAGATTTCTTCCTAATACTCCTTCAATGTTTTCTTTCATTCTTTGAAAAGTTTTTTCAAATTCTTGTTCATTTTTACAATTAGTATAAAGAATTTTAATTTTATTCTCAATTGATTTCATTATATTTTTTAAGAAATTTTCTTCTATAATATTAATAAGTTTTTATATGACACCTTCTTGAATTTCTTCCATAATATTCTCTGTTATAATATTCGTTAAACAGGTAGTTGCATATTGACCTGCTGTTTTTTCAACTAATTTCGTCATCATTGCTGTTCTAGATACTGATCCTAATTTCGCAGCAGTATTTCCTGCAGATGCTAATGTTTCTATTCCAGCAGTCATTATAGAAACACTAAGGCTAATCGATTTTTGTATTGTCCAATCTTTTCAACTAAATTTACCTGATAGATCTGCCATAATAGCATAAATCATATCATAAATGGCTTCACTAAGTACAGCTCCGCCTATATTAACAAGACCCAATGCTATTAAAATTGCTCCTGCAATGACTTGAGCAAATCCGATCATTGCAACTGCAAATGCATTCCAATTTCACTAAGATTTATTTTCTTCAATAATTAAAAATTTATTTAAACGAATTCGTTCGAAAAATTTTAATTCACTAGAAACTATTTCTTGATCTTGAAGTTGAATAAACTCTTTTAAATTTGCTTTTAAATCATCTTTATATGAATGAATATCTCCTTGTAAATGTAAGATTTTTGATTGAATTAATTCTTTATCATTTTCAAATTTAGAATCCTTTTATTTATCATCGAAGATTTCCTTAATCTTTTCCCGAATATCTCCATATTTATATTTATCAAGTCCACCTGATTTTAAAATATTTTTTTCTTTAAAAAAAAAATTCGAATTTTATTTCCTTCTTCTTCGTTTTTAGAAAAAGATAAATGTGTTTGATATAAATATTCACTACCTTGACGAATATTTTCTATTAATTCTTTTAAAAATGGGTGTGTGGATGTGTTTCTTGTTTTTTTTGTGTACTCAAAAAGTGAGTACACTCTAGAATCGGCCAGTGTGTCTGACCGTCTGGTCGGCCGTATACACGATAACTTTCGAAAGGAAAGTCAGATCGCGATGAAATTTTCTACATAGTTCAGCCTTTAGAATGTCTCGGTCGAGAGAAGAAGATGAGAAGGATCGGCCGCGCTGTTCCTGAGTTATTGCATAAATACCGATTTTTCCCTATGGCTTCCTATGGAAAAATCGACCCATCGCCACTTTCGTAAAAGGCTTTTCCTATCATAGTCAATCAAAACTCCAACTATTATATACCATTCGATAGAGAATTTCAAGAGCTACAAAACAATGTATAAAACACTAAGAAACAAGAAAACTAACTCACCTATTGGTAAGATAAATAAGCGAGAATCGGTTCGGTTTTTGTGCACGCTCCAATCGATTCCCAATAGGAACTCTATCTTCCTATCATAGAGGTGATAATCGAAGGTTTTCTAGTATGGAGAACTTGAATCTCTATTCCACTTGCCTCGAAGGCCCATTGGTTGAGCCTTGACCAATAGAAATCAAGTTATAGGGAAAACGACTTTCTGAGAGTAAGTTAACGCGAAGAGTTGAAATGTGAGGTGTATACGCTCCCAAATCCTATTGTTTGAGCAGTAGCCAATGGAATTCAACGGTTTATAGAAAAAGGTTTGCAGGCAAATTTTTATATCCAGACATTCTAAGATGACCGATTTGTATGATTCACTTTTTGAAGTACACATAACTCTCGGATTTAAATCCGAGATTTCCGCATTTATTTATAACTACATCCACACACCCACCCCAAATATATAAATAACAACAAAGAGATTATTCTTTCTCTTAATTAATTCATCTTGTGTTTTAAATTTTCCTGATTAATACTATGTAAATCAAATGTGAATTGATTATTTGATGACTTATAAGAAACTGTACTTAGGTAATTCGTTGGAGTATACGTAAACAGTATACCTAGCGCAACATGCACAACTATTTGTGTATATATGATTTTTAAACACGAATTTTCTTTCAATATACAGCAATAAACATGAGAACTCGAACAAACACACAAAAAAAAATACCAAATTTTTACAGAAACGGGAAATAATATATACAAAGCTAACATCAAAGAAAATAATTTTTCTATCTCGAACTCATTAAATTCATCTAAAATCTTAAGAACAACTGATTAATACGTTCATCGACAACCTCATCTTGACTTTTTCGTTTAGGAATAGAATTTTCTAGAATAATATTGGATTGTCAACTGATAACATCATTTGAATCATGATGGGCACTTTGTGTTTTTTTTTTCAAGCACAGCTTTTATTCAAATGTTTCAAAGCCGAGCGTACTATATGCTTTCAATTCGAATGAAGATATTTGTTTTTTCTCTATGATATAAAAAAAATGCACCTGATGGTAGGTCAATATGTGAATTAGAGATATTTAATTTAAGTCATATTAAAGTTATATATCAAGTTACAGTTTTCATGATAGAAAGTTATTTGTCATGATGATGATGAGAACAAATACATTTGTATTTGCAAAATAATTTCGTTTCTTTTCATTTTCTCGATAGTATATAGTTATAAAGCATTTTTTTTATTTCGTAACACAACTGTGTGTAAAAAAAAAAGCGAAAAAAGAAAATTGAAAATGAAACAAACAATCTACTTGATGGTATTGACTCTACTGATTAGTCAATGTTCAAGTCAAACTGGTTTCCCAAAACAATTTCAAGCTATATTGAATGTAACTGCATTACAACAATATCCACTACCATCTCTAGGCTTTCAATACTTATTGTATGATTACACAAATTTGAGAGTTCGTTTTGATATCAAAGGTTGGCAATCGAAACAAAATGAAACCTATATGGTTCAATACAAACCCAAAGGTGCTGAAGCAAATACAGTTAGTAAAAAAAACATCAGTGTTTTTCGTTATGTAAAAATATGTTTGCATTTGGTGTCTTTTGTAGCCAGCTTCAGAGGGTTATACAATGTTTAACTGTAATCCTGATTATCCAGAACGAACAAAAGTATAGAGACAATTGTCTATTTAAATAATTCTTGTTTATTTTTCAAAGAATAATTGTTGGTATAGAACAAATCCAATGAAAGATGCAGGTCCATTTCCAATTACATGGTTTGGTGATATTTTAAGTCTCCGTGAAATTCAACCATGGTTTCCACTACCATCAAATTTGATCAATAAAGGTGAAGAATGGATACCAGAAATTCAAGGTTATGCAGTGGTATGTCAATCTATTAAAAGAGCATTAGTAGATACTAATATTAAGTAATAAAGTGTATAAAGTTAATATCTAAAGGTTATGTTCTTCGTTATAAGTGAAACTCTTTGATAGAATTGTTGTCCAGAAACATTTGTAGAGATTCATTTCCTACAGAAATCTTTCATCCTTTGCTGAATACGCTACTAACTACTTTTCATGTCTCGCGCTACCATTTCCAATTTTTTTCTAAGATAATTGTTAAATTTGCTTGTTTTGATTTTTGAGTTTTAACAAATATAAGTAACGTGTGACCCATAATAAATGACCGCACTTTCCATTGCATATTTTAATGTCAAAATACGTATTATTAAAAAAACAAAGTATACCATGAGATGCAGCGTGAAAAGCTCTACAAACTACAATGTAAAGCTTTTTTAATGGTGCACTTTTTGTTTTCAAAAAAAAAGCAAAATTTTCTGCCACCAACTTTCGTCGTTGCGAAAAAATCATTTTTTTTTAATACGAAATTTCTTTTCTCTTATTTGATCCATTAATCACATAATATACCTTCTTAAGAAAAAATATACTATACCACAAGATGCAGCTTAAAAAGCTCTAAAATCTACAAAATAAACCTTATTTTAATTGTGCACTTTTTGTTTTCAAAAAAAAGCAAAATTCTCTGCGATCAATTTCATCATTGCGAAAAAATCATTTTTTTCGACACGAACGAGAATTCCTTTTATCTTTTTATCATCCAATATGTCTTCATAAAAAAAAACGAAGTATACCACAAGATGCAGCGTGGAACGCTCTACAATTTAAACAGGAAAGCTTAGTGTAATTGCTTTCAATAAAAGAAAAATTCTGTGTGACCAATTTTCACATGGTCGAAATTTAGTCGCTCAAAATTTTGCCCATTTTGAAAATAAAAAATGCAACTATAAAATAAGCGATCTTATGTAAATTGTAGAGCTTTTCACGTTGCATCTCGTGGTATGTTTTGTTTTTTTAATAATACGTATCTTGAAATTAAAATATGCAATGCAAAGTGCGGCCATTTATTATGGGTCACCCGTTAGTTTGTTTGATTAAGGGGGCCCCCTCAGAAACGAACTTTGTTATTTTCGCTTCCGATTTCAATGAAAATTTCAGAAAATGTTAGTCTTAGCTAGAATAGATTATGGTTAAAATATATCCCCCAAATCTCAAAGAAATGCACGAGTTCTAGTCAATTCAGTACCCCTTACGCGGGCAAGGATTTCACAATGGGATTACTGGCTAATCATGTCGGGGTGATTTTTAAATTGTAGAGTACCCTTAGGGCTAGATCCTAATAGAGTCCGATTTTTGAATTTCCCTTTATTCGATTTTTAAAAATACGTTTTCGAAAAATGTTCAAATTCAAAGCGCTAATAAACATGAAATATCCAAGTTTTTTTATTTCAGCAGAAGAAAAATTCAAAAATCGGACTCTATTAGGATCTAGCCCCACCTGTCATCTATGCAACAAAAAAAAAAATAATCCCTTCTCTATTGAGTCACTATTCCGAAAGACGTGCCCGCGTAAACGGTAAACTCGAAAAAATTGATTTTGAGAAAAACGAAAAATAAGTACTAGAAATCGACTTTTCCGAAAATCACCTGATTTATATATCAATCTTCAAGACGGGCGATAAATATGTGATCTTAATATTTAGTTTTAATAGTATCGTAGTGATTAGTATAAAAAAAACTTTATGAAATGCTGATGCGAAGGGAAAGGAGGCTAAAAATTCAAAAAAGCTTGGAAAAAAAACCACAAAAATTTCTCGAAAAATATGATAGTAGAAACTAAGTTTTAGGTGAAAGGTTCGCCAAAATCAATTCATTTTGCGATAAACCATAGATATTCTGAAAGAGAAGACTTCGCTGCATCTTTCGTTGATAAAACTTCAATTTCGACCCGTCTCCGAAAAATTGAATTTTCTGAGGGAGCCCCCCTTAAGAAAATATAACTGATAAAAATCAATATATATATTGTGTACGTGTTAGTAATTCTAAATTGACTCACTAATATCATCATGTATGTAATTAATGCAAAGTTTGTCATTTTAGAGATATGATTCACCAGAAATATGTGATTTAAGAAAATCTGGAATTGGTCCAGTGCCTTGTTTAAGCTATTTTGAAGCACCAAATAGACCAGTAAAAACTATTGAAGCCCATGTTGGTCGAGGAGCCTATGATTATGATGAGTAAGTGCACAGAGATGGACATATCGTAGGATTTATCCTATCCTTACAGTTTTCAAAATGCACTTGCCTCTCAATTCATATATGCTTGAACGTCAGTAACAGTCCTTCTAATATGTCCATCGCTTTATATCATATATCTAGAGATAGTATAACAAATAATCACTTATGTGTATATAGCCTTTTAACTACAGTATATTTGTCATTTACAAATGGTATTCCATCAGAAGCTGAACATTTGTTCGATTTACCTGATAAGTGGCCTGGCTATTGTGGAAATGCAAATACGGGTAAATCACAATTTACAACACTACTTAGAATGCAACATTTCGACCATTTTTAGGATTCAATGTAGACCCTTCTCGCACATTTGTGGTTACTCCTGATGGTCAAGATCATTTTAAATTAACGTTACAAACTCCACCAGTTTATGCACCCAGTGATCAAGTTAAAGTTGAATTTAAGGTACAACCAAATTATTTCTACAATGGTACACGATGTGCTGAATTTAGTCCAGTTATTTTTGATAAAACAAATTGGAAAACACCACAACAGATTAACATATCATTTGCTGATTATGGTTGTTGTTCATACCAAATTACTGCAACCGGTGGTGGATACGATTGGTATTATATAACACCATCGATTGTTGTTTATGCCTGTGATGGAAAAGCCGGGGATGCTTGTAAAGGCAAAATAACATGTGGATTGTGAAAATATTGATGTACACACATGTGTACAACAAAATTAAACTAAATAAAAAAAATGTACCATCATCCCGATAATATACAATGTGAGACTTTTAGCCATGTCTTTTATCTACGGATTACAGAAGCATACTCTTTTGCAACAATAGTTTTCCTTATGAGCAAGTAACAAGATTCGAACTGTTGTCTTTATTGAAGTAGTCTTGTTGTTGAATTGAAGACTCGGAAGAGAAAAATAAAGGAATATGATTTGTGATGAGTAAAATAATTGAAAGGATGAGTATATACGATAAGTATAAAATCGGTAAAAACGATGGATGATTAGTAAATTAAATGAAATAGCAGAAAATTGTTTGAATTATCAATTATTAAAATCGTTCGATTTGTAAATAAATTTAAAAATCAATAAATAAAATAAGTTCAGCAGTTGATTATATTAATAAGGGAACATTCCCAGGTGTGCGATCGCTTTTTATCGGCGTTTTGTGCATCTTATAGCTCATAGTGAACTGTGTTTCTGATAAAAAA
>CAJNOP010003681.1:0-12317 GCA_905250075.1 Rotaria sp. Silwood1 | reverse complement strand
GATCATTTCAGTATTATCATATTTTTTTCATTTCATTCGCACGAAAACGTTTACCAGTTCGATTTTCAAAATGATACAATTCTCATTACACAAAGACATTTGTTTACTATATATGTATGTATAAAATATTTTTGATTCTAGCTGATAGTTGTCTTGGCCATACACTAGCCATTACTTGATCACCAGTACAAAAACAACCATCAGGTGACATTAAATATTCATTTGAACAAACCTATGACATAAAGTATTGTCCCATGTTTTACTGATCGATATAATCTTAGGTTTATTTTGACTTATTCTAAACTAAAAAAAATTAAATAAGTTATTTTTTAATTCTATAATGATTTGAATGTACTTTTATGTCCAATAATAGCTATTTGTGAACAACTAATTAAGCCCCCGCCCTCAAAAAAAGTCCATTTTCGTCCGGATGACCAAAATTGAGATAAAGGCATGGGGAGATAGCCCGTAGTCTGCTCTTTCTAAAATGCCGAAAATTTTTCCTTGGTACTTCTTTTTTTCCTAAAAATTGTCAAGATTTCTGGAAACCCCTTTTCAAAAAGCCAGCTGTTTTTTGAAAATTCCAAAAATGTTTTTCGCTTTTTCTCAATTGTTATTTTCGGAAAAGCGCATCCAAAACTGCTCTGTTATGGCTCGTCCAATATCATAAATTTTTTTTTGTTTGAAAGAGCGCATCAAGACGCAGGGCATGACGTTGTCCTTTTTTTAAAAAAGTACCTTTTTAGGTCCATAAACTGTCGCTTATAATTTTTTTTGCAATTTTTTGACTATTTTTGGAGTACTTTAACTTGTGATAACTTTTTTAAACTTAAAAATGGACTTTTAAAAAAAGGACAATGTCATGCCCTGCGGGTGTGGGTGGGTGTGGGGTGTGGGTGGGTGTGAGTGTGGGGTGTGGTGGGTGTGGGTGTAGGTGTGGTTGAAAACGACACCCACACCCACCCCACACCCACACCCACACCCCACACGCGCCCACACCCCCATCCCACACCTCATACCCACACCCAAAAATGAGAAGAGGTGTTTCTTGGAGATGAAGCATAAATACTTAGGTGTATCCAAAAGTAATGTCGCGTCTATCTTGTTTCCTTATAAAAGGGTCAAAAAAAAAATTCTTTTTTTATAGAATGATAGAGCAAATGAAGCTCTATTTTTCTATACTATTTCATCACTATACAACTAGTATTATACTAATAAGATTTCGATAAGAACTGTTTTTTGTAAAACTTAACTAATAGATGAGGCAGATTAACCCTTAAAAGCCGGAAGGCCTTATCGTCGCAATGTGAACAAATTATTCGGTAAAACAGAAGGTGTAGTATCTCAATAAGAATCATTGATGATAAAAACAAAAAAAAAAATTTTTCCTACGGAGATATAAAATGTCCCTTGGAAGGGACATTCGGTCGTAACGGTCCAAAATTGTTCACTGTTATCAATTTATGTAAAAGCAATTTTTTTTTAAATACCTCTATTTATATGTTTCTTATTACTCAAGAAACTAATTCAAGCAATATTTTACAATTTTTCAAAATTTACACACTATCGGTTTCAATGTCAGCCTCGCTCATGGGGTTATCCAAGTATGGCGTAGCCAATATGAGTGAAGAAAACAACGATCATTTTACGCTTGTACTTGTAGTTTTACTGCATCAAGAAAGCAGTTGTCGAATGCTTTATTACAGCAGAATCAGAACTATCGTAAGTGGTTTAAAAGCAACCAAGGTCGGCCTTTTCACCGAGAACAGCCAAAGTCATATGAAAATCATGGACAGTTTCGATAGTCAGATGAGATTGTAGCCTTCTCTTGATTCCTTCTGTACAACAGTATTTAGTAGAATCAAAAATAAACAAAAAGTCGCTCGCCTAGTATTCATACATTGTTAAAACTTTTCGGCCCGTTAAGACCGAATGTCCCTTCCAAGGGACATTTTCTTCATACTATCACTATGTATCAACAGGTAACTTAAAAATTTAGGAAACAGTTTCATTCGGTAGCTTGCCTTTGTGCCTGTCAGAAAAGCCAAAATTCACGCTAATTCACGCTATATTTACGAAAAGGCATATATTGCAAAATACAAAATTGCATTTAAAAAATTCATGCATTTTCCAAAACCTGCTGCGTCCTCTGACAGTCAATTTTAAGAAATTTCCTTTTCACTCTATACTCTATTAGGTCATCAAAGTCCAAAAAAATATTGGTCCATGCCTCAACGATTTTTTTACGTCTCGTATATCGTTTTTTCAAATGTCCCTTGGAAGGGACATTCGGCTCTTAAGGGCTAATACGCTTTGCATTTCAATTTTCAATCACTCAATACATTGTATTAAAAAATAAAATATACCACAAGATGCAGCGTGAAAAGCTCTACAGTTTATAAAGAACAGTTTATTTTATATATGAAATAAGAAAAACGGAATTTCTCTTCGCATGATTTTTTCGGGGCAGTGAAAATTGGTCGCACAGAATTTTGATTTCTTTGACAAGAAATACATAATTAAAATAAGCTTTGTTTTGTAGATTGCAGAGCTTTTCACGCTGTATATTGTGATGTATTTTGTTTTTTTTTAAATAAAAGATATCAGGTGACAAAAAGATGAAATAAGAAAAAATGAATTCATCTTCTACCAAAAAATATCGTTTTCGTACGATCGAAAATTGATTGCTCAACATTTTGTTCATTTTGAAAACAACAAATGCAACTATAAAATAAACGGTCTTATGTAAATTGTAGAGTTTTTCACGCTGCATCTTGTGGTATACTTTGTTTTTTAATACAGTGTATTAAGTGATTGAAACATTGAATCTGCCTCAGCCGTTAGTTAAGTTTCACACAAAAACAGTTCTTATCGAAATTTTATTAGTATAATACTAGTTGGATAGTGATGAAATAGTGTAGAAAAATAGAGCTTCATTTGCTCTATCATTCTATAAAAAAAGAATTTTTTTTTTGACCCTTTTCTAAGGAAACAAGATAGACGCGACATTACTTTTGGATACATCTAAGTATTTGAGATACGACTTGATGTAAAAAACTTGAATTTTGGTTGAAATTTAGCGAAAATAATTGTAAAGTTCAAAAAACAAATTTCTATAATTTCAAAAATTTGTAATCAAAGACCAGAATATATCGCGAGATGAAACGTTAACAAGTCAAGATTTTGAACAGAAATAATGCACAAAAAAAACTTTCATTTTTGAAAAACTCAATTGTATAAGGACTCCGATTTGTTTTTTTCAAAACTCGCAACCGAAAACAAGCTTACAAATGCTAGAAGATATATTTGTAATAATAATTTATCTGATTAGTAACATGTTTATTTTCGTGTCGAATCTCTCTAGTTAATATTTCCATTTTCGAATTAAATCAATTTTACGAATGAGTCAACAAACAAGTATTCCAAGTATTAATAAAGTGAAGAATAATATCAATCAATTAGTTCGTATAGTTTTAACTGATATAAATAATGCAAGAAGTGATCAGTATGTATCATCCAATCAAGAAATTTCTTTTTCAATAATAATGAGTCCAAATACTTTTTCACTCTACAAGAAAATGACTGATGGAACAGATTTTGAACAAAGATCATGTTCAGATCCTCCAACATGTTCACATAGAAGCATTCTTGTTCAAGAAACACATCGTCATTTAGAAATTATTGATAGTGTATGGTGCGCTGATCAAATATACTTTTGTCATCTAATAAATCAAGAGATTTTCATCAACAGTCATACTGGCAAAGTACTTCGATTCATTTTAACTGATGTTAATGTGAGAAGAAGTGACAGAATTATAGGTATTTCATCAGATTGATATGCAAATTTTTATACACCAATTGGTTAAACTGGTGTATTACTTTTAAAAGAATTACCAGATAAAACTGGTTTCGAAAAAAAAAGCATGTACAAATTATACAGTTTACTCAGGATGTTACTATTATGTTAAAGAACAAGAAGGTTATTTACAATTCGATGCTCATCCAAGATGATCAAACAAAGCAAAAAAAAATTAAAATATTAAAATAAATATTTGATTATTTTTATTGTTTGAGATTTGCTTTGCTTTCAAAAGATAAAAACATAATTGTCTTGTTTTCTATACCTCATTATGATTAGTATATTTAGATATGTATATGTATCTCTTTTTTCTCTCCATATTTCTTATATTGATTCTAAACATATATTATTCATGATGAAGCTGTAAAAACTACTATACATTTACCTGCTGTATTTTCTGGCAGTCTTCTACTTTTCTTTGTCTATCTTTCTTAGAAAATATTTGTAAAAAAAAAAGACGCTGATATAATCTATATTTTATTTTTGTATTATTTGTTAACCTTTTAAAAGATTAAGTAATTGTAACGAAAAAATGATGATAGAACGAATATTAGTGTGAGAGATGATGATACACTTTAGTTTATCCCTTCATATCATTTAATCGTCACAAGACGATTGATGATAGAGGTAATGTGAGTGTTGATGAAATTACATTTTATTTTATTTTGTTTCTACATATTATACCATCGTATCGTCTACATATAAGATACACATTTATATACACAAACAGAATAAAAGATGATGAGACCAAGGAGAGTACAGATATATATAAACAATAGAGCAAGAACACATAGGTGAGAACAATTCATAAAAGATATGTGTGAATAGTGATATAGAATGAGAAGCGCATTGCGACAGAAAAAGAACAAGGTTCAATCATGCATAGATAAACGTATGTGTAACGCGATTATAAATACTACATATCATTGATTGTACAAGAACACACTGAGAAAGAAAATATATCACATGAGATTATATGGGCATTAGCATAGTGGTTTTTGGTTATTTATTCCGTCGACTGTAAGACGGATCATATGAAATAAAATGAAGCTGTGTGTGTATATGTATGTGTCAGGATTAAAGATTAACATTTAAAAAAAATGTTCTTCAGAAGTCTCAACAATGGTAGACATTTTTGAATATATAGTTTTTCTTCAATCAACGATTTTCAATATCGAGTTTTCGACCAATCAGATTATTTGACCTTGAAAATTCAGTCAATTAGGGGTTTTCGATACTCGGCTTTTGACTAATTAGATTGTATCTATTTGAAACTTCACCTATTGTAATGTTTTCTGAAACCTAGCTTTCGTCCAATCGTACTGTGAGAATCTGGGCTTTTCTCGTCGATCAATATTTAGTGATTGAATTCCTTGTTCAATCAGATTTTGAGAAGCTCACGCATTTCAATAAACATTTTTTCATCGACTGAACGGAGGGTCATATGAACAAAAAAAATAGCTTGTTTGCTTGTTGTTGAGCCAACGATCAAATAATAAAATACTTAATAATATGACGCAGTTGAATATGTCTGTTATGTATTTTTCTTGACATATTTTCATTAGAAGATTCATCTTTGGTCATATTATTAGACATAGAAACAAATAAGAACGTTTTTCTAACTACTGTACTGTACGAGAAATAATTCCACGGCACTATTTTTGAAAACACATAGCTCTATAAGCCGTCAAGGCAAATTGTGGTTTTTATTCTAAGAATAATTAAAAATCTAAGTTAACTATGCTATTACAGATTCGGATAATAGTATTGTAATACGTATACTTGAGTATATGTGATGTTAACATCAGTTATTTCAGAAAAATAAAATAAAATAATATGTAAATAAATTGAACTGTTCTGTCGAGGACTCAGCGAGTTGAAGCGACGAGCATTACTTGTTGAGTAAATTGTTGTAAATTTGTTCAGCTAGATCAAATTGGCCTACTTTAAGCATTAGTTGGGCAATTCGATTCCATCCGGTTCCGTCGATATGCTCTCGTAGGGCTTCAGTAAGAGCAGCCATTTCTGAATCATTGGCTGCTGTGAGAGTCAATTGAACTTCCCATAGGCGATTGTTGCCGGCCATCTGTTTAATTTCATCAACACGAAAAACCGTATGCGTTGAGAAGAGGATTTCGCGTTGTTGCGGATTAGCACTGTGTTTGTCAATGAGGGCGAATGGAACAGTTGGAATAGATACTTTACTTGGATCAATTGTCATGATAAAGATAACACCCACATGATCTTCATGTTCATGCAATGCATGTTGAACGTATTCCATAGCTACTTCTTTTTGTGTACTAGTCACCAAGAAGTTATTGAATGAGAGAATCCCACCTTTCTTAGTGAGTAATTCTTGAAAGTTAGTTTGGGAATATTCCTGACCACGGAATACGATAAATGGTTTCATAGGTGTACTTGATTGTTCGTTATACAGTTGTTCTAATTGTCGATGTAAACTGCGAATAAAAAAGCCCATTTTTGTCATGATCTCCATGTTCAAGCACTGTAATGCCTGATCGAGCATGCTGCGAATGGAAACTGAAGAAGTATAACACCAGATTGGTGACTTCTGATGGTATTCACGTTGAAAGTTCTTTAATTCTGTTTCAGAAATGCCTTGGCTACGGCAGTAAGAAACCAGATCATTTAAGGGTTTTGTATCGTCTTCATTAATTTCTAACATGAATTCTTTGAATAGTTGTGAATACATATAGGATGGATCTAATTTGTCAGCATTTTGTGAATCAATTTCTGTTGTTGCTGCCATTATCCGTTTATCTAATTTTAATAAAATTTTTACTGTGTGACAGAAAATCAATGATAGTGAAAAATAAATTAACTAAGTTGTCGAATTGTGTATTTTTTCTTTGCGTTGACACTCAATAACAAGCGAAAAAGAAAAACTTTCAATAACTTTCCTCTATAGAATGATTTGCATGTTCTTGAGTTGAATGTCTTGTTTCATGGATTATGTATTTTGATTAGCTTCTTTCACAACGAAATTTCTTTCTCTTTCTACGAAGAACAAAACAAAAGCAACAAACACATCGTCTGTTCGATTTTTTTTCAAAATGATTCTAATGAACATTCTGGAGTATGGATGAAAATAAGCAGATTTCTACATCTACACCTGAAGCTGTCTAATTAACTTAGGACATCGGTCAGAATAGTGGTAGACGAGCGATTTAAATTTCAAGCACAACCTTCTATTTCTTACCCTGAAATTCCTTTTGACTCATATTTGGTGCATATACATATCTCTGTCAGTTTTTCTTGCATAGGAATGAATTTTTTTTCAAAAATATTGCATTGAATTCTCTACAAAATTCAACAGAAGACGTCTCCACAGATACTATGATAATCTACCAATAATAACGTTCAAAGAGTTTTCATTGAGACTGGCTTTGCGTCTATTGTTTGTCTTACTATTCTTTATATTAACTATTAAAAGTAGCACTGTTTAAAAATACGTTTACACTGACATAGTCTCATTTAATGACAGATAAGATTAAAAAAAAACAGAAATATTTTCGAAATATCTTGAAAACTAACACTTGTTCAACTCTATGGGTGTTTTAATTGAAGATTCTTAATGTACATTCATATAGTACAATTTTCAAAGCTCAAGAAACATGATCGCTTAGTGTGTTCCTATGGTTTTATACTACAAAGATTTAAACAGATGTGAAACAATAACCTAGAAAATTGTTTATGCAAAAGTATCATTATTTTCTATAGGGCTCTAAGTGCACTACAAGATAATAGGAGCTGAAAACTATGCAGTAAATTTTCAAAACTAGATATATTACAGCTGTATTGCTCTTCTTCTAGATATGCTTGTTTATTCTCTTTTTCTGAATAGTCTCTTATAATTCTTTCGACGAGTTCATCTCTTTTCGAGCGGTAACGAGCAAGGCCTGTTGAAAGAGAATATAATTTCAAAAGACATACCTTTATTTACGGTATTCGTTTGAAATTTTGTGTTGATGACGACAATAAGACTAATATATCGACGTTGTTTTATGCGAGAGAAAAAAATATGCTTGTTTACATATATGCATCAATAAATTAGTTTGGTTTATGCGCATTCATCCATATACATCAAATTGTTTATCATCATATGTTATCGAAATATATTCTTTTTCCTCCCCATAAAAAATATCATTTCTTTTTGCTTTGCTTGTTTTCTATCATTCGTCTATCGAACAATTTAAAGAATGAAGCAAGAGAAAATAAATCAAAGATTGCAAAAAATGTGTACTATACTATGTTTTCACCATCATGTAAGAGAAGTTAACAGTTAGTTCAAGTTTTTTTTCAAAATAATTCATTTGATTTCTTGAGTTATTTCAACAATACTGTGCAGTGGATATAAATCGATGAGCTCGACTGAATGATAAACTGAGATTTTTGACGACATTTACTCGACAAATATACTTTTTTACTGTAAATTATCAACGTCTTTTAAATGTTTTAGTCGATTATTTTACAACAAAGAATGAAACTGATAGATTAAAAAAATCGAGAGAATATTATCACAAGGACACAAAAGTTTGTGCTTCTATTTCTGCTTTTGGCATAAGATGTTACCTCGTGATAGAGTGTGGATGTTGTTCAAGAGGAGTTTCTTAAGCGTAACAAGTGTAAAATTTTCATATTACATTTAAATAGATTTCAAATATTTGAAATATATCTAAGAAGTTAAAAGCATTCTCAAGATACGTAGTTTCTCACTAAACACTCAAAATTTCGATGAATGAAGAACGATCAATATGTATTCAAGTAGTTGAAAATGAATATTTCATACGACACACTTTTTGAAGATACGAAACAGAAATAAAACGAAACTCACTCATACAATTGCGAGTCATTAAATACAAAATTTTGGTATATGAAAAGAATTTTTCCTTGACAATTTTTTTTTTACAAAATTCTACGAACATTAGACATCAATACAGCTGCCTTTGTATATTACTTTCGTGTATGTAGTATCGATTAACATTGAAATAATGAATAATTAAATTATCTTATTCAGTTAGAAGAACACCAACAATTTTCGGATGCTACCTTACAATCGATCATTTATTCATATGGAAGACAAGTTATTTCTTTCAAGAAACTAGATTAAATTTGACAAAAATTTAGTCAATATAGATCGGTAATCATGCTCTTTTCTACAAATAGAAACAAACAAAATGCAGCTGGATTATTGAAATCTTTATCACACGATACAAGACAAAATCTAATTAGAGTTTATTACAAATGATCATTAATTGTTGAAGTTAAAGGAAATTATAATTTAGTTGAGCATCAATTTCGAATAATCATCGACATGATCAGAAATAAATCTCATTTAAATTCTTCACAACGTAAACTGGCCAATTTCAATCTTGTATTCGAATTTGTTAACACTGAACATGCAAAACTGCTGTCTATTAAACGACTTGATAATTTAGATTTAGCTTCTTATTATTCGTACGTTAAAAGGCTTTTAAAAATGGAAAAGAAACTATAATGCAGAGCAGCTGTAGAATAAAATCGCCAAGAAAAAAAAAATCTCAAGTCATTTCACATGACATACATTGTTGATACTTTTTTCTTTCTAAGGCTGAGTCATATGAAGAAACAAAATAGATGAAGATGTGCATGATGCAATGACCTGTTGCTTTTTCATGTAGTTGCATCTATCAAAGCTACACAATGGTATGTTTTTGGTAAATCGTGAAAAAAAGAGAAAGAACAGCTTCTGGATGGGTTCGAACCATCTGTCTTCCGGTTAACAGCCGGATGCGTTTCCACTTACGCCACAGAAGCATGCTTCATAAAAATGTCATTCATTACTATTGCTCTCTCTTTTTTCTTCATGAACCAATACAGTTTACATCGAAATCATTAATATCATTTACTGAAATCTGATGTTATACTTCTGAATTTCATTACGAATACCACAAGCAAACATAGTTTTAATGAATGATTTTACATTTTCTTCTAGGCTCTTCTTTTTCGACACGCCTAATGAAGCACATTAAAATTCTATGAAATTTATTTTTTTGTTATTTTTTAATGTACAGAGACTTTTCTATGATAATCAACTGGAGAAAATTATCAAAGAAAAAAAGACGCCATATAGTTTCCACTGAAGCCGAGTAGCATATCTTTGCTCATAGGAGATATTATTTTCGTCTATCTTGATGTATATTTTATCAAATCCAAGTTAGCATTCTTCGAATATTTTCTGTGGTAGTATGAGTTATTCATTTTTGGTTGCTTGATAAAAATGACTTCGTTTATAAGACTTTCTAACATACTATCTACAGGCATTTTATCTTTAATGGATGTCAACATCGTCTGTCTAAACTTTTCAATGAATCCATGAACATAAAAGATATTGTATTTTTGTTTTTGATTGTCTTATTCATATTGTCTATGTTTAAACGTATGTGTTTAGTATGTAATAGTTTTCAATTAATGCATAATAATATATGCCTCAATAATATGATTCATTCATATAGTAGATTCCAGTAGTGACAACAATTTATCAGCAAGTTTTTGATCACTTATATGATCGTGAGCGTCTCTGTTTATTTTTTTCAATGGTATTTGTCAAATAATCGTCATCGATGATTTTTATACTAAGAGTCTCCGAAATATCTCAAAAGAAACTTTCTCGTCGTTCTGTTTCAAGTTCTTATATTTCAATAACCATAAGTGTGCTGATTTCAAATATCATATAACTTAACCAAAATACTCAGATAATAAGAAAAATATGAAGTATGCAATGAAGCCCTTATGTTTTTCTCTGTCAGAATCTATAAGAATTTGTATAATAATTTATTATTTTCCTACTGATAAATGGCAATTAGTGCCTCAATTTGGTGCCGTTTCGAGTCATAATGATTTCTGTCATCTTATAAAGTTGAATATTTTTTAATTCAATATTAATATTATTTCATTTTGTGAATATAAAAGTCTATGTACTCTTACTTACAATATCATTTTTACCTTGAAATTCGATAACTGAAAATTTATTATTCTTATAAATACTAACAATTACAACGAATAGCATGTTTTCTATCAATATTTGATGATTTTCGAGAAGAAGAGCTCGTCTTTCACTTTTCAAAAATATGACATGTGGAATCAGCACATTTATGATTATCGAAATGCAAATGTTTGAAATAGAACGACGAGAAACTTCTTTTTTGAGATACCAAGAAGACCCTAAAAATAAAGATCATCAATGTTGATTTTTGAAGAACATAGTGGAAAAAGTGAACAGACATAATCGTGCTCTCGGCAGATTAGAAACGCTCACAGTCGTGAGAATGAGCATAAATTGAGGACTTCTATACCGACATCCACCCTTATGCGAACAAATCTCTTATAATCATGGAATACAGAAAATTTAGAATTTTTATTGAATGCAGGTGAATTTCACGGTTTCTCTCATAGTGTTTTTAAGCAGCAGTTCAAAGAATGAAAGAATAAAAAGCAGATGCTCTCCTCTTGAATGCACAATAGAGAGAAAAAGCAATCGAAGGATTAATGTTCTTTCCAGCACAAATGGTTGTCATGAGTATAACCTGGTGATGCAGGATCGTACAATTGAATACAATTCATTTGAGCTACTCTACCACAATACGACCAAACAAGCTCAATCTTGGATTGTACTGGAAGACACAAAGCATTGTCATTCCATCGGTTATCCGAAGGTTCAGCAGTGGCTGTACACTTCAAATCAGTACGACATACTCGATTGTTCCATATTCAATGTAAGCCAATATTGCGATTGGTGCAAAGATAGTTGTCGTACCAAGAACCTGTCACTTCAAACATTTTAACACAGTACCAATCGTATATATATGAAGGAGAAGAAAACCGAAATTGAAGCGATCCAGAATTGCTTCTTAATAGATTTGTTAAGTTCCCCATTGCATTCCATGGTAAACCATCGCCCATTCGCCTAGCCACTTCAATGCCAGTAGTATTTGAATGTTGAGCAATTGTATGTCCTGTCTGTAGAAGTATAAAGCAGAAAAATATCGTTGCTACAGTCATTTTTATAGTTGATTTTCTTGTTTGAATGATTGATGTAAAACTAAGAATTGTATGAAAGTCATCTCTTTATATAGTCTCATCTTAATTTGTCATATCTAATTTTCATTCTACGTTGCAAACTATTATGCACCTGATCTGACACCTCTCTTTCTTGATTTTATTTTCTCTCCTTAAAAAGTCATGCATTTCCTAAATTCTAACAATATTTACTGTTTTATGGTAAATATTAGGGGTCTACCCAGAAATTTTTCAAGGAAGGTGCCCGGCTCATCATCGAGAGTACACACCAGTGAGAAAATCATTTTTGGTTTCTTCAAACCTCTATCTCACCGCATCCGCCTCCAGGTTTTTTTTGACCAAGGGGATGCACAAGCACCCTGGGTACCCCGTTGGGTAC
>CAJNOP010003680.1:0-12318 GCA_905250075.1 Rotaria sp. Silwood1 | reverse complement strand
ATTGTGAAGGAAGAAATCATGCATGGTTACGCTTTTCGTGTGGTGATGGGAGCTATAATATGTCGTTTGTAGGAGAATTGTGTGATGGTGGAAGGCAAGAAGTCTTCGTTATCAGTTTTTTTACGAATGCAATTGAGAATGAAACTTTATGTTGATTGGTAATGCTATGCCAGATGCGAAAATTTTATAGCAAACTCATCGTCTTATTTAATGTTTCATGTAAGAATGTGTGTTTGTCAGAGTTTTATAGATTTCTTAAAGCACGACTGAAAGTCTGACCGAAATTATACTTTTTTTCCTTAAAAAGCGGTCATGCATTCGGTCGTTCGAGTTTTGTACGACGCTCAAGACGATGAGATGGACGACAAGGACATGGCACCGATCTACATATGTTTTAACGCCCATCATTGTCCGAATATAAGTCTTGTTAAACTGACGATCAAAGGACAGAATAGCTCACACAACGTTGATTATTATAAGTGTCTTTTGAAACTAGAATTAGAGGCAAGTATGTCAGTTGACATTACGCTAAGAAACTTTGAAGACTTATATTTTTATTATCCGACTAAGATTTATGCTCTGTGTCGCACATGATTGTATCGGGAACCTATCTGACAATTTATATCGATGTATTCTAATATAAAAGATACTTGCATATCAAAATATCGATTAGATGATCAAGAACAAGACTGCGTTCGTGACGAAGACGAAGACATGAAGCAGATCTCTGCATGCGATCTAAACTTGACAGCTCATTTCAGAGGCCATAATGTCAATAAGTCTTTGTCTTATCGAAAATTTGCAAACTCGAATCTCGATTGTTGGGATGGCAGCGATGAAGTGTATCCTGTTGCTTGTCATCCTTTAGGATCTGTTGGTTCCACTTATTCTCAAACTTCATTAACTATTAAGCTAATTATGTACTTTCAATTGCAAGAACTTGTAATAGGCTAATAACGGTGAGTTCTATTGATGGCAATGAAACTGACGAAAGTGATTGCCATAGGTGGTATTTAAGTTGTAGTAGCCGTTTCAAACCGGGTCACGCTAATAGTGATTGGGAGCTATGTGCCCCAGATCAAAGGGAATGTGTCAATTGAAGAGCTCGTCTTTATCGACCTTTAGCTTTTAATGATCTGAGACAGTTTTCTCCATCTAGTCCGTTATCCAATCTAATAATGACTTGGAAGCCGCTCAGTAGTGGTATGAAAGAGACTTCTCAATTATTGATTTCGATCATTCAGAATCTTTCCCATTACCTTCTTCACTTTTGTCATCGAGGATTTCTTCTCACGACCAGAGATCGCGTTGATCGATGCCTCTGTTTACCAATCTATAGTGGTCAGCTCTGTGAACTAGAAAGTCGCTGCATATTGATCATTCTATCGATTAACGCAACTACTGGATTTGAGCATTCAATCATTTGTTTGGCGATGTCACTGAAGCGTAAGGATGCAGATGTTCTCATCGAGCACGCACAGATTGATCATGTTTGTTTTATATACTGAGAATCATGGGAGCATATTGTTTATCTACGTTATTTTACAAATGTGCGCTCCAGCTAACAGCATGTTGTTGGTATTGATGCTTTCCACACGACAGATAAAAATGTCACATTTTTATCTTCATGGATCTACAATCTACGATTTGTACACTTGCTCCCTGTTCTATGCGTCACAGCTGTAATGAACATTAATCAAATGATGCATTCTAAAAACCTATCATGTCTTTCAGTTTGCATCAATGGTCAATGTGTTATTTACTCAAATATGGCATCACAATTTTGCTGCCTGTGCAATTCAGGATGCTATGGCCAATATTGCAATCTTAAAGTTAATTCATCCACTTCCATCTATTCACGAGAAGCTTAGACTTTGTTTGCAAACTAATATGTTTGCCCTCTCTCGATCTTTGGCAATAGATGTTACGCCCGCTTCGAATGTTGTACTTCAGCAATTTGTACTAATGGTGGAACTTGTATTACTCTGAAGGAGAGTAATACACTCAGCATGTGCTTATGTTCAGAGACTTTTTACGGACTTCATTGCGAATGCCCTGTTGCCCATGTATTCATCAATATATCACATGACCTAACAGTTCCAAAGTTAGTTCCTATTCTTCTTGTACATTTGCTCGGCGTTCAGGGAAATATATTAGCATTACATGGCCAAATGAGCGTTTTACTCTTCACTGATGTGTCTTGGCCGTCAGTGCTTCCACCCAGCCTGCATCGTCAAGAGCCATATCTACCAACATTCATTTTCGTTCAGCTTTTTTTTCGAAACTTCGAATTACTAAGGTGGCTTTTGCTTAGTAGCCCTACTTAAACGTCGCGTTCATCTATTATACTCGAATGTGCTCTCTGCGTATCAATGTCACAAATCGCTGTTTTACTGAACAATACTGCTGTAAATCAATTTTCTCGACTTAAGCGGCACAAATTCTACTACAAATGCTGTTTTTTACACGGTCTCAAGTGCTTTATGGATAAATAGTTTTTGTGCTTGTGCGATAATAAAGCTCGCTTCGAGTGTCTCTGGTTCGATCATCAGGCGAGCAACTGTACGTTTCAAGACGATTGTCAGAATGGCGCTCACTATGTCTAGCCTATGTCGAGATACAACCGTCAGAATTTTGCATGTCTCTACGCGCCGTGCACTTACAGTTCCCTCTGCCAATTCATGACTGCAAGCTACTCAATATCACTTGACTCTCTTGTTGGAACAGACAGCACCCATGTCAAGTCAATGATTGTGTACTTTCTGTTCAATCTACGTGTGCTTATTTTCATCATCGGACGTGTTTTCAATACACTTTCATTCGTGGCTCTTTTTTTCTACCGAAGTCTCAAGAATGTGGCTATGGATCTTATCTTTTAGTATTCTGTGTCATCAGCCAACTTGGGCCAATCAATTTCTTTGTAAAACTTTTCTTTTTTATGATACTTAACAGTGATCGTACGTATAGGTTTTGGTCTTGTAATATATCCGAGAATAATCTGGTTATCCTTTCTTCTCTTTTCGATTGGCTCACTGCATACATATCAGTCGAAAGAATGATAACTGTTCTACTTGATCTACAGTTCACAAAGATTGGAAGCAGGAAAGCTGCTCGATATCTAATTATTTCTCTCGTCTCTACACTTGTTATATGTAGTACCGTTCACAAAGTATCGAATCATACTCTTATTATGGATCCTCGTGTAAATGAGTTGGGCTGATTGTGTGTGATACGATTTTCAAGTCAATGGTTGGAAAAGTATGATAAAATCATAAACATTATTCACTCGATTTGTCCTTTTGGCATCAATGTAATAACTGTTTTACTCCTTCTTTTTCTCAAAACAAATCGTGTGAAATCCTTCCGTATTACGGAGAGAGATGATAAAAACTTGTGTAATCAATTTCAAGAGCAGTTGACGATCTACGAACCCCTTGTTGTAAGTTCCTTTGCACTCGGTTTCCTTCAGGTGCCTTGATTGATTGTCTCATTTTATGTTGTTATGTATTTGAGCTCCATGGAAAAAATATTTCTACTTATCGAGCTATCTAGTGTCTTGTGTGCCTCTAATGTTGGGTGCACTTCTTGTTTTTATTATTCCATCACCTATCGATCGTCAAATCATGAAAGCAGTGATCCAATTTCTTCGACGAATGGTCAAACAAATCTACTGAATCCATTTTAAGAGATGATTTTAGTCCGTTAGTCTTTAACTTTTGACAAACGTGGCTATATTCAAAACGATTGTCGCTAGCTGTATTAGATTCTACTTATCCAACTCTGTCCAATTTAGTTCAATCGATCAATGATCAAGAATATTTCGATTCATTTATAATCATGATTAAAAAAAGAACCGCTTTCTCTGTTTCAATTGCTGGAGCGTTAACTGATGATGATGTGATTAGAATGTATATTCCACTTTCAAATAGGGTTCACTGTACACCATGAAGGAATGAATAGGATAACTCGACGTTGAGCTGTTTTATCTCAAACATGATCCATGCTTTATTTACAGGCATAATCTTGTGTCTCTCCAACAGTTTTCTTTGACACTATCTGAAGTTATTGTGCTGTCATCAGGATTATCGGTGGTAATTTCCCACGGAGAAAACGATTCCAACCCAATGATTTCACAAACAACAGAGATTCTTCTTCTGTCATAATGAATTTATTTCATCGAAATTCAATCGACCATGTGCATTGCTATTTTAAGATGTCAATGACAGTAAGACAAAAGATATTAACTGAACGCACATATTTGAACACCCTCAAATTTGTAGTAAATCTTAATGATTTCATTTATTTGCGCAAGAACAGAACCAAGATGAACTTTGCTGAGTAAGATATATTCCCAATGAATGAAAATGCTTGATGCTGTTTTATCAAATTTTCGGGCTATACTATTTTGCTTTGAAATTACCAAAATCGACCAATATCCATGTCATATAGAACGGTCTGTAAACAGGCTGAAACGGCGAAAGACGACTGCAGTTGCGGCCATCGTTTACGGTACACTGTACCGTAAAACAAAGAAATATGGCGAAAAATGATATTCGTTACAATGGTCATTGATGCACCAGCTGAAACAGCTGCCGTTACGACCACCGGTTGTTTTTGTCGTTTTTACACTTCTTTTCATCCTACCAACATAAATACTCTAAAGTCATCCTTAGACATTCACTGATGATTGATGATCACATAGACATTTTATATTAAAAAAATGAATCCTATTTATTTAAATAACGAAATTTATTTTTGTTTATTTACATTTCTCTCGATTAAACATTCAACAGTAAGTATTTTGTTTAAATAAAAATAGTTATTTTTGTATTTTACTAAGTAGATTAACTTCAACTCAAATACTTATGACAGTAAGTATTTTATTCCAGCATAGTCATTTATTTATTCTTATTTAGATTTATTTCAATGAAACATTCAACACCCAGGTTCAAGAAAACGGCGCCGTAATCCGTCATACAAACGATGGCCGTTTCCTAGCGATAAAAACGTTTCATAAAACGATATGATGAGTTACGGCGAAATAAGGTCAAAATTAATGCCGTAATTTGTCGTTTTGTAGCCGTTTAAGGCTAGATAAAGTGCCGTTTGTGACAGTCGAAATGATCGGCCCGAGCAGTAAATATTCAGCTTAAATAAAAAGTGTTTATTTTTTATTTAGATTCATCTCGATGAAACATTCAATAGCGAATATCTTATTTAAATAAATACTTTCTTTTTTATTTTTACTTTTATTTCCATTGAAATACTTAACAGTAAGTATTTTATTCTAATTAATATAATTAGGTTTTTTAGATTTAACCCAATGAAATACTGAATAGTGAATATTTATTATAAAATAGCTAATTATCTTTACGGAAGACGAGGAGAGGTGAAATAACAGGGTAAATAAGAATCTAAACGAGCAAATTCCTTCTCTGATACTAATGGTCGTTTCGCGTCGGATACCGCCTCAAACGACGTCGTTTACGTTCTGGGAAAAACGGCCTTCAATCCAAGTTGACGGCAAACGGTAAAAAATGACGATCGTTTTTCATTGTTTTGGGTAACAATCACTCCGTTTTTTCACTGTTTTAGGCATTTTAAGACGTCATTTCACATAGCCAGAATGATGGACCTGGGTAAAGAAGACAGCACATGATATCCACCAATTGTCGATAGCAGTTCTTTAAGGGGGAACCCCCCTTCGAAAGTCGATTTTTCCTTGAAAAAGTCGATTTTTGGAAAAACACATCTTCTTGTAGCCCCAAGTGTCCTCTTTCAGAATATGTATAAACTATATAGGAATGGAACATATTTTGCCCAATTTTGGCAAGTTTACTGGACGCTATAATGGAAAATCGGCTGTCTTGTTGATTTTCTTTCTTAATTATCGGTAACTAATATCGTTCTACCTTCTTTATTAGCACTCTAAAACCATTACCGTATCGAGTAATCATGTTTTGGATGTTGCAGTCTTATAAGAAAGGTTCAAAATTAGGCTATTTTTCGAAAAGATGGCGCTACAGTGAACTTGGATTCAGAAATTAGCTTAAGAAATCGGCTTATTTTTTTCTTGAAAATACTACCAGCTGTAAGAACTTTTTATGCGCTTTTCAGTGATATATAATATGCTCGAATTCTCTCTACAAGAAGATCATCAACTACGTCGCAATGTTGTTATTCGTTTTTCTCAGCTTCACTTTTTTATCGTTTTCTGACCATTGCGGAACATTTTCCCAGTTCACCGCTTGATGTACTCTGCTGATTTTTATTTATTTAAAAGATGAGACTTTTTTCTAGAAATTGTCGGAACAGATTTTCAAAATATATCTCCATTGTTTAGATATTTGAAAATCTTTGAAAGTGCTCAAAGCAGTTTTTGCGATTTTCGATTTAAAATGATTACTACAATTGAATGAAAACGAATTTCAAAAAACTGTTCCTACAATTTCTAGATAAAAGATTTTTCTTCATTTTGAAACAAAGTTCAACATTTTTCATGCTACCGCGCATCGGAAAAATGTTCCGTGCCAAAACCCCCGTTTTCATGAGTAAATTGAGTATAGCTTCTTAATTATCAAAAATGATTGGTTGAAATTTTTATCAGATGCTAGTTACATTAGCTTTTCTATTTCCTGAAATTTTCATCGAAATCTGTTGTATCGTTTAGAAGATAGGTTTCGGAGGGGGGGTTCCCCCTTAAAGACACGAGCATAGTGCGTTTCTTCATTGAGTTGTTGATTTACGTTAAAAGACTTATCTTTTGTTTAAAAATATCGTCATTGTCTCGTTTTATCCTTCTAGGAATAACTTATGATATTTTCTGGCGTTTGAAAAGCTTAGCAAAAAGCCATGTTTTGTCTCAAGACTGTTTTTCTTTGTACCAAATGAAATAATGAATAAGATATTTTTTCTTCTCAATACAATCAGTCTAGTATATTTTCAAGTTTACATATTCATCAAAGAATGAATTGAAATGCATGCAAATACTTTGTAGTTTCTAACAATACCCTTGTAAATGTAGTTGACAACAATATTAAGAGAAATTTTCATTTAATACATATTGACAAATAAAAGAAAATGTAGATGCTGTTGTTTAGTATCATACTTCTTGATTTTATTCATTATTTAATAAAATTGGTTCAAATAATATACAATCTATACAACATGCGGTAGCAAAATTGAAAAAGTTTGTTCTTTAACCTAGATAAGTTGGAATTAAAATGCATCACTATTGCTCCATTTTTTTCTCATCTAATTCTTTCAAAATGATTATTACGCTGTATTGAGATCATTGATGGTAATTCAATGACACATATTATGCATTAATTATTAGTACTGTTTTGATATTCACAAGGAAATGAGCCAATCAGTAGTACTTCATTCTATGATAAAAATAAACAGATCCATTGGTTATTTTGGAACAATAGTATTTAATTTTCTATTCTTGTTGGATCAATTGGCCATCACAAGAGAGATGCAATGTCAAAAACGAACTAGTTAGTCTCCTATTACAGTATTATTTATACAAATCTGGGAACGAGCTATCTGAAAAAGTTGATATATAAATAAAGCCTGCTAGGTTCGGGAAAATTGGATCGGAAGGGCTCGCTAAACAAATGATATTATTTTATATACTCAGTCATCCGTACGAATCAGATAGATAATTTTGCTATTTTTATGTGTCACAACAATGAAACATTGCATGACCACGCTATGTGAATTTCATTCTTTTTATTCACATCTATTATTTACCAACCTTCTTTCTTCTTTCATTTTAACTTCGAACAAATGAAATAAATAAACGATGAATTGGGCATACTGATGTTTGATTCATTGTTTTTTTTTTGTAATGATTTCATTTTTTTTCATTATTTGGAATTATTGGTATATAGACTTCGTTTGATAAACTTTTTTTGAATAAATAAATAGCATAAGTTCTGTATTTATATAATGAGTTTTTTTCACACTTTTTATTTCTATAGAGTTATGCAAGATACTAATTATCAAGGATAAAATTCCAAAGATTTATCCTCTTTTCTTTTTTCTATACAGAAAAACGAATACTATTTGTTATAATTTATCGTAATCTTTTATATAACAAGTAAACAAAAAAATGGAAATAACCTGTGATTATCTATGAACAATTACGTATTTTTTACAAATGCAAATTTTATTTCTATGCTTCATATTCTTTTTTTTCTCCGTTTCTAACCAGTTGTGTGGTTGTATAAGCATCATCGTTACCTTTTTTTCTTTACTACTCTTAACGAAACTTCTTCATACGAATTCTGTAACACACAGAATATTGTTTTAAAATTGCATACTCATTCATTCTTTCACTCGTTCTCTCCTTTAAATCAATATTGACTAAGAAATAATGCTGTTAAAATATATTTTATAGCAGTACCCTACCAACATACGGGTTGCTGCTCGCCCTTAAGGCTTAGATTCACAAAAAAGAAAAAGAAAATTCTTTTCTTTTCTCTTTTTTTTTACAACATCAATTATAATATTAAACAGCGTTCGAGATTCGTGTAAAGGTACTCATTTTCGTTTTTTTCTGTTGCAAACAGATAAGACATCAACGTATTTTTTTTGTGTTAGTCGATAAGAATTCTAATAGATAAAATGATGAAAGCGACTCTCGCTTAGCACGTTCGGGTCTCAGTAAAATTTTTATATGCTTTCAGCTGCATTTGTTTATTGTTATAGAATTATAAATGCTGCCAACACAAGAAAATATAGCCATACAAACGGATATATTACCAACACAAAACATAGGACATCTAGACCACAACCAACCACAAGTATATTCGATACTGTCTGGTTCTAATAGTTCTTCATCAATAAAAAAGCCTCGTCGAAAAAAGACAACGAAATTAGAGGAAACTATCCCCGTGATGATTAATCCACAGATAACAAGAACACCTACTGGTGTCACTTTTGGTATGCCTCATCATCGTAATAATTCAATGACATTACCAGAATCTATACCACCCTTCGTATCCACACGTCTTATAAATGGTCATACGCTTCCTTTTAGAGTTTTTATAGAACATGATTCCTATGATGCAAATAATAATATCAATAATAATCATATTTCATCACTTTCTATGCCTTTAAATTCATCAGTATCAGTTCAAACTGAACAAAATCCTCCATGTTTCAATGATTCCGTGCCAGTCACTAATTCAAATTCGATGTCCCAAATGGTTTTAGAATCACAGCTATTCGGATTGAACCGAGTACCAAACAATAGAACTGACGAAAGAACAGCATCAGTATGTTCAAGGCAGTCAAATGAATATAAACATCTTAATCCATCATTTACATACAAACGTCAAGGGTCTCCGATTACTCATTCCCACACTATTTCATCATCATCATCTTCCATATCTGCATCTACTACTATTGCACCTACAAGAACAAAGAACAGTACGCTAAAAACATTGCAACGAAATATGTAATATAAATAATTTTCTTATTTCATTTAGAATATACCAAAAGACTAGATTCTCGAACTCCTATCGAACAGTTACACCCTACACAACACACCTCTTCATGTCTAACTACTTTTACACGGTCTACAACTTTCAATGGTTTGCCATCTATAATACCAACATCTGTAACTGCAACACCGATTAATTCTGACGAACCTCCGTTTTCAATGGACATATCAACAACAACGAATTTCATACCATTAACACCACCTGCTTCGATAAGTTCAATAAAATCTCCACCGACTAACATTAATAATGAGTATTCATTAATACCAGTTCAAAAAAATTTATTATCACAGACTACAAATAATATTGCGGATGTAAACTCAATACCGAAACAATACTTTCATGACCAAGGATTTTCTCATATGCAAAACACAATTAATAATTCATATACAAATAGTTTGCCATACAATTTACGTCGTTTATTAGCTGCTAATAATCAGCAATACTGTATGGTTCCTTCTGACTTAATACCTACAAACATTCTACCAATGACATGTACTTCTATTTTACCTGGAACTATCACTACTACTCCTTCAATATTTATACCATCTGAGATAAAAAAGGAAAAGAAAAAATGCGTCCGAAAAACTAAAGTTATGCAAAATCCTCTAGTGGAAATTTCAACTCATGAAAAATCTGTGACTTCTAAATCATTAACAACAGCCATATCTATGACTACTAAAGAAAGAAAACATAAATATTCAAGTCAGAAAGATATACGAACAAAAAAACAATTACGACGTTTTGCACGTCGACATCGATTGGCTGTTTTGAAGTTCATGATGCGAAAGCGAAAACAACAAAAACAAGAACGAATCTCAATACAAAAGCTTCCTGATGTCAAAACAGAACAAGTTGTACCGAAATTAGTCAGCACTCACATGGTAAATTCAGACAACGCTGAGCCACATTTACCAGATATTATTGCACCAAGTTTGAAAATTTCCTTTGATGCAACTCAAAATATCGAATCGATTTCTCTTTATTATCATCGCCGGCATAAACATGACATTACGAGTAAGAGTTCTTCAAGTGCATTGAGTAACAGCGACAATAAACTGAGTTTATTGATTGAAGCAGTCGAACTCATCGAAACTTTGCATGGCAACTTGAAACACGTACTACCTTCAGATAAATAAATAACGCAATATTAAGAAAACTTATCCATAGTTTTTAATGGTTCAAATTTTGTTTGATCTTAAATCAAGAAAATTTTATTTCATGCGTGCACATTTCCCAGAATCAAAAAACAGATAATTATTATCTTTCATATTTTGTGATCGTAGAGTTTTAAATTAGACTTAATTTATTTCGACGATAAATATCGTTTTTGTTGGATCAACGACTAAACATTGTACAATATCCATCATTCATAGAGAGTACTGAAAGATCGTGATTCAATTGAACTTGTATACAAAAAAATCAATACTTATGGATATACATAAGTTCAAAAATAGTAAGAAAAAACATCGAAATATCCTTAGGAAAACATGAAAAAAATCCATTTTGAAATATTATACTAAACGAACTGGAACTCATATCGTATGTATCCATCCATGTAGAATAGTAGACGAAAAAAATAACCAGAAAATATAATATAGACCAACATGGTATGCAAGTCTAAAAGAATCAATGAATAATTTTATATTCGGTGATTTTGACTACTAAAAAACGATATAATCATTGTACTATCGAGTAGGTAGTTTTTTTTTTCAAAATCTAAAAATATAATATTTCATCAAGTAGTAGTTTTCATGTGTATCAAATATTTCTGAGCTCATGTCATTCAGCAGTGCAAGATTTGTATATCATAAAGCTAACTCAGCACGAGAGATTTTATTCTGCGACTTCGGTGACCTACAGAATTTTTATTTTTGAGACTTTTCTGATGGAGTTTTTTCTGTCTGATAAAGTTGTTCTTGCAAATTTCCACTAAGCGAAGAGCTTTATTGGAAACTCTTAGCCCTCAAACAAGCCTTAACAAACTCCTAGAGTGTAGCTAATTTAGAATAGGAGTTTATACTCTCTTTTAAGAGAGGGTCCGCGAGAAGACCACCCTACTCTCCATAGAGGTCGGCGGGGAAAAAAATTTTTTTTTCGATTTTATTTTCTTAAATGATAGGTCTAGATAAACTATACTTAAATCCAAAATATTAGGCCATTTGGTTTTACCTATGAAAAATGCCACCTAAAACAAGTTTGAGGGGGTCAAAATTGACCCTAAAAAGTCACTAAAATTGGGTGTGGTCAGTATTTTGGCAATTTCTCATGAATGGTTTGACCGTTTGAGATCAGACACCTCTCATTAGATAGAGAACAGTATAGGCTACAAATTTATCCTATTTTGATGATTCATATCTGGGATAAAAGAAACGCTATAGATCAAAAACCTTCAAAATTTCAAGAAATCCTACACTCTGAGATAGCAGTATTTTGGGCTTTTCTTGAGTGGTACAAGCGATACTAAACTTCTTTTTTTACCAGACATAGATCTTGTCAAGATACATCTTTTTGACATTAAATTGTCAAGACAAAAAAACTCGGGAGCCAAGTTAGCATGGACCACACTGTGGCCTGTTCTACCTAGTCAGCATTGATCCTACCCCACAAAGACATACAATTTCTACAAAAATCACGAAAATGGACTTCAGATTCGTGTTCAGCTTGAAAAACTAGGCTAGATAGGTTATTTTAGATTGATTCCTTATTTGTACCAAATGTGCTGAAGATCATGGGTCCACCTCATGGATATATGATCGATATATGCCACGGTATTTTGATAATAATTCACCAATATTCATAGCTATCG
>CAJNOP010003679.1:0-12319 GCA_905250075.1 Rotaria sp. Silwood1 | reverse complement strand
TGATAGTGAATGAAAATAGTTTGTTTATCCTCCTTGAAGAGAAACATTTCAGTTTGATTAAAGATGAAAATTTCTACACAAAAAATAAACAAACTATATTTCATTATATAAAAATCTGGAAAAATTATTGATTCTATCTCAGTTATTATTCTGTATTAATGAAGTGACAGAGTCGAATAAATAATATTGAATAGATTCTAAACCTTTATAGACTAAGGTAATCGAATAGCAATCAACATGTTCATTGTATCAGAAGATAAGTACTTGTGATAAAATTGATAATTTCATCATTACTTTTCTTTTAATATTTTTTAAAGAATCAATAAAAATAGAAATCAGTTTACAAATCTTCAGTTCGATTATATGGAATTTGTATAGTGAACGATGATATTATTAAATTAAAGAAAATTCTTATGTATCATTAATGATAATGAATTCTATTATAAGAAAAACAAGCTTAACATCATTCAATAAATATCGAGATGATCTACCAGATCATTTAAAATAAATCGAAAATCAAGTTAGATGTGATGAAAAAATTTTAACAAATTAATTATACTCTTCAAACGTAAAATTCAAAGTCAAACTTATTCGAGTATGAATAAATAGTTCCTACGGTGACGCATGTAAAGCACTGAATAACTGAAAAGAGACTAATATTGTTATCATTATTCAATTAGAAACATGCGAAGATTATTTGTAAACTCAAGTGATTATAAATATTCAAAAGACATAAGGAGTTATACAACTCCTATAATACATATATATATAACGTAATGAGACAATACATTTACAGTCTTTTACTTGATCGATCAATGTTATGGAACAGCAGGCATCTACTGGTATCTGAAAAATAGTTCCGCTTCATAAACAGCATTTTTTTTTTCATCTTTGAAGATAACATATCGCCAGTTATCTGTTAAATGATAATTTTCTATTCTTTAAGCACGTTAAATGATGTGACCACTAACTACTTTACTAGTACGAGTTTTTCAATGGATTTACATGTCTGCATCTGATAATTTTTCGTGTCCATTTAATAAATAGATCATTAAGCATATTTGCATTATAATTAAATTTTGCAAATGAGTATTTTAAAGAACTTTAGTCATCAACTAGAAAAAAAAAGTAATTAAAATGTAATCACAGCATCAAAAAATAGGATTTCTTTCAATGTTTTATTTTCAATCTTATTGTTTTTTTTCTGATAGTTTATTACTGACGTATACTTATTGATATAGACATTGAATGAGCCTTTTTTGTTTCAATCACTGATATTTAAAATATAAATATCATCACAAGTGTTTACTACAGTATTAGATTTTGGTTTTGATGGCATATGAGTAATTGAATTGTATTGGTAGACTTTTCCATCGATTCTCACTTTGTAGAGCTGACACCTTCTGAAGAATTTGAGCTATCAAGTATATATCGGTTGTTATAAATATGAGACCAAACAACAATATGAGGAAGCAATAAGCTGCGAAATAATGTGTTCCCTTTATTTTGGCAAAGACGATATATATATATACATAACATTGAATACACGTACAGGAGACTACATATACGTAGAAATAAGGAACTAGATATAGCAATATAAGATAAGACACAGAGAAAAGATACTTGACATACATTGAGAAGTTAAGCGAAGTTAACGAAAATGATGTTACATATAGAGAGCAAGATGAAGAAATAAGGATTAGATACCGAAAAATTTCATTAGTTACAGACATGTGGAATTGGAAATAAATAAATGTTGAATAGTCAGGTTTAAATATAGATACTAAGAATAGAGGTTGATCAATTAACCAGTAATATATTGAGTCTAGTACAAAATTCTAACTACGAAAAACTTTTTGAAACTATGAAAAAATACTTTCGAAGAAAACTTTAAAAGGGTTTCGATTCTCAAAACGATTTACAAGTTTCACATGGCTCGTTCCTTTTCAGTATAAGTTGAAAACATACTTTTAAGACGATTCATTTGTGACAATAGATTTATGAAGTTAATATTGGATGTCACCAATCGTATATCGAGTCTTGTTAGTTGTTCTTTGTTACAAGCCATTGAGGTGAATTATATAGAATAGTAATGATGTGCTCATTAAAATGGCAAACTTCAGTGAGTCATGGTGGAGACTCGGTTGTTACGATGAAAATGAAATATAGTTGTCACTGAATGGACAAGTTGATTTCGATAGACTCGAGCTGAAATTATATAGAGAAAAAATGGCGTTACGAATGACAGATAGAATGGCAGTTTGAAAAGGACGAAAAGAAAAGAGAACATGACAGTATATTGAACTGTGGTAGGTAGAATCAACATGAGAAAGAGCGAACAGAAAGGTAATGTGAGAATAAGATGAATAATGATTTGAATAAGAAGCATTTGAATCAGTTGCTTCTCAGTACGACGACCTGTAACAACGACTGGACTTATTTGCATTCGATTTACATTGTAGATGGTTAACGAGCCAAAAACTATCATGAGACAAGGTGCAATTATGGCAAACAGAACCACTTGGGCAATAACAAAGCCTTGTTTAAATATTGTATCGGTGTTCGGTATACATCGAAGTTTATCCACTTGTTGCAGATCGAAAATTACTAGAACACCGGTTTGAAATGTTGCCAATACACTGACAAGAAGTATAATTATAAATCGAGCTACGCGTACACTACTGAAGTTACGTTGTCGTTCGTTGAATGAACTGCAACAAAAACGATCTGCTGATGCAAATACGATCAAATATACTGAAATGCATGGACATACATTCAGAAAATAGCTAATCAATTTGCAAGAGGCACTGGAATGTTCAGTCAGACTAATCTGATATCCATCAGATAATAAGTTAAAGGTGAGCAGAACAGTCGAATAGAAAAAATTATTGATACTCAACACAAGAAAATAGAGAGAACACGCATGACGATTGAAAGAAGGTCTAGTTAGTATGAAGATATTTAATCCATTACCCAGTGCACCCAGAACGATGATAATTGGAAGAATAATTTGTGTTAATTCTTTTTCGAGCGTGATTAGCGAATCAACCATCTCTGCTTTGCCGACAATAGTGATGTACTCGGCGAATTGTTTCTTACGCTTTAATATACTCGAGATTGTTTTTTTCTAATCAGAACACAAGCAGGAAAAAATATGCTTATTCAACATTAGGATCCTTGTATGTTATCCTCTGTAATGAGATAAAAAACACTTAGTCAGATTCAGCAACCATGAAAGCAATAAGTTTATGACTTCAATACTTCATATTATACACTGTGTTTTAATATGATGACAAACAGTGATAGAACATTGAAATAGAAATAGAGAAGAGATATGGTTTAGACATAAGGGCGAATCCCTACAGAGATCATCTCATCAACAGAGTGTCCGTGTATGTCTTCAACTTTCTTGAAGCATATATAAAATTTTCGCTAAGTATGAAAATGAACAAACAACTAATATAGCAACATAATCATTTCTTGTGTATTATAATTAGATACATTATCGCACAGAAGTTTATCCCATATTTTTATACAATTTGTTTGAGAATACAAGACGTCTTATTTTTCATATTTTTATTAATCATGTTTATATACAAAGGCTACAACTGAAGATTGCAAGAGAAGATAGACTTCTGTAATATGTGATTGATCCTTCAAAGCACTTTGGAATGTATATTTGAAATCTGAGCAATATCTGATATTTAACCATGTATGACTTCATCGTCTTCGATCATCCGGCTTTCAAAATCTTTATTAGTTATAATATTTATATCAAAAAGCGTGATTGCTTCATAATAATCTGTCTTCAAAATAGGCAATCTCTTTCAGTAGTTTTAATAATTGATGAAGAATCGATCAATATCACCGGCATCTGTGTGGTCATATATATATTAAATGAGACATGGTGTCATAGAATAAGAACTTGCATCATTAGAAACTAATTAGGGCGTATGTCGAAGCATAGCTGTATGTAGGTGTGCACGTGGTTTCAGTTAAAGACTAGATGCGCATTGATACTTTCATGCACACACTATACTCACATTCCATGTTACTAAGCAATATTTTTCTAGGTTATTGATTGGAATGAAACAGTATATTTCAATAAACTGTGGTCGATGATAATCAATTGAGATCGACTTTTTATAGCAAATAGGAGGCTATCCAGAAACAATATGTAGATAAAGACAAAAGGATGCCTATCAACATTGAACAAGTCTGAATAATGGAGAGAACATAAGGCACCTCTGAATATCCAGATACTATCTATGAACATTCTCTTTGTCTCACAAAACATTCCGAGAAATTTTTTAGATTAGTTTATTTTCAACATCACGCTTTAATGAATTAGTGAAACGTGAATATATTGTTGAAATATTAATAATCGAAGATTATATGACTATGTAGTTTATCTAGTTTATCATTACTCCATGAAACGGTAAGAAGATGCATTCTCTCCTCCATTGTACTGTGAGTACATCTCAATTTATATGCATATTGTAACGATTAGACCTATGACAACTTTGATCGTATGTTCCAAGGAATTGGCGGGAAAGATCAATGCTTACTAAGACTGCTTCAGAAATCCAGTTTATGAAATTCACCTGTTCTGAGAATTTTACTCATGTTTCTAGAGTTTCAGGATACTATAGGCTTAATTTTGGTTCCTGGTCGCGTTCTCACGAATAGTTCTAGCACTTAAATGAATACTACTAGCATTATTTGGGATGGCTCTAGCGTCCATATGAATCCTAATAAAATGAAAAATCAAGGTGGAATTGACCGTATATCAAGAAACGAATATGAATCGCGTATCTTTCGAAGATAAATAGCGCTCTCGAACTGTCACATAGAAATAAAAGGTTAGTTAGGTGAGAAAATTCGTTTTTATAATTTTCTCTTCTAATGGAAGTTGTAAATTTCATATCTGCCAGGGATTCTGGTCTATTAAATGTATTCAAGGGTGTGTTCTAAAAGCTTGAGAGACGTTTTTTTTTAAGAAAAAAAAGTACTTTTAATCAATGAACTCTACAATGGATTGGACTGTTTTCAACGTGGTTATTTTTCTTATAAGCTGACTTTATCTTGCGGCACGTATTTCCAATGATTCAACATAAATGAACATAGTCCAATAGGAATCATTGTCTACAAAAGTGAACTTGCTCAGTAAATTGTATTTCTGATACAAAGGCAAATATCAAATATGTATTTGAGTATTTTTTAAGAATATTTGGAATATAAATCGAGATCGAATTTATTAATTTTAAAATGGTTCAAATGTATGATAGCAATTTTTATGTGTGCTCTATACGTTAATAGAACTATCGTGATTGATAAATCTCTTAAACATTTGTCATTGATTGATTGCATGATAAAAATTTCAAATACATTCAATTTTTCATCAATACATGTCAGAAATCATAAAACGACATCTATTAAAGAAATGATCGAATTTGCACATCTCCTCCGTAGTGTGGTTCACAAGATAACTAACTCTTCAACATATTTGCATTCACATCATCTCACTATATTACGAGAAAAACATTCATGAATAAATCAATCATCGATTATGTTCGAACACTCTTTTCAGAGCACAGAAACTGCTTGTGAGTACCAATCGGCAATGATGTTAAGCAATGACGAAAGTGAAGATTATCTCTAGCAATCATTTCTAATGATGAGTAATTCATGTCTATTCACAATTGAATATATTGTATTTGCGGAAGTGATTAACATTCTCTCTAGAAGGATTGAAAACAATCGATTTTTAACGATGACTATTTTACCAATCACTATAGTTATAAGTTCTATTCTATTAGTTCCTTTGTTATGAATTAAATATGAAAAATTTGCATTGACTATTCAGACTGTTAATTGATATTTATGTTTGCGTATAACATTAATATCAGCATGCCTTATAAATATCTTAAAGAAGATTTGTATATTGTTGAAGTGTATTACGGGTCTAATTATACGCGTGAAATGGATATCTAGAAAAGTTTTAGCGCACACTCTTTTATTGATTATATGCTGTTGACTTCATGTTGAAACAACACAATTGCAGATATCAGCTAAGGCATTACTGTTACAAAAATATTGAAAAAATAAAATGATTGATAGAGGTTCAGTTAATCTATATCGAGCTACCGCAAAACTGGTATGACTACAATAAAATGATCTGAAATTATTTTTATGTATCATTGATTCAAATAAATCAATGAATTGCAAAAACACACCTGTTTATTCTTACAGTTGATTGTTAAAGATAAAGGAAAAATAATTAATCTAAACTTCCATAATAAAGCTGATTACAGTTATTAGGTTTAGTTAATAGTGAATAAGAAAACTGTACACAATAGATGTTGATCATGGTCATATGGTAAGATGTTTTTTTGATTTTTATGGAAAAAAGAAAAAGAAAAATGGTAGAAAATAATTTTTTATTCTTGTTCTTATTCATTATCTGGTATATTTAGAATGCATTTAAATGTATTCCATATAAAATCTTCAAGAAATTTTCTCGCTTTTGCATAGTTTCGTTGAAAAATTGTTTTTTCTTCTTCTTCTTTGGAATTTTCATTTTTCGTCACGTACAGGATTGTAACATCCATTCGATTCATCAAGCAAAATGCAAATATATTGGGTTATTTCGCGAAGATTTCTACCATACATTTTCACCGATACTGAGTAATTACTGCTATGGGTACCTGATGAAATTTAAAAAAATTAATGTTTTGCTTTCCTTCGATAGAATTTCAAAATCTGGCGAATGAGATCGTAAAAACCTTCCTATTGTTTGCCAATATTTTATGCCCGATTCATCTGTAGCATATCTATACATTATATCATATGAATTTCGATAATCAGCCATAAGCATTCGTACTAGATGGATATCTTCAGAATTTGCAGACAGCTTGAATACTTTAAGAATAGACCAAAGTAAAGATTCATCATCAGTACCAGATGAGTTTTCATGGACAAATTTGTCTCTTGTTGCATCGAGCACGATCGATAATATGAATGAAAAATATTTCAATCCGTAAAATAAAAGTGAAGTAATGATAAGCTTAAAACTCTCGAATATGGGTCATGGTATGGGAAAAAGAAATAAATTTGAGTGCTACTTTGTTGAAAATGATAAGAGAACACAAAAGGATGTTTTTTTCTTATTTTATATGCTTAAAGAGAAAACAATAAGTTATTGATTATTTGCTTAGCGAATAAGTTGTTCATGACTAACGACTACTATTTAGTACGTAATTTAAATCTATTATTATTAAAAAACAATGAAATAATCTATAGATATAATGTGAAAAGGAAAAAAATGAATAATAACTATATGTGGTTCTCCTTATATAATAGATAGAGAGATGGAATATTCTCCATGCTTTGTCATCTGAAATATTCAGAAGTAATGACAAATTCCAACATGGGTTTTTCCAGCGTCCACAACACATTCAAAACAATCATATAGGCAGCAGATGATACACATATAGTAGGAAAAACCAAAATATAATATTAACAGAGATTGAAGATGGAAAACGAAGGTGGTTTTTTCCTGCTTATTTTTCATCTACATAGGAAATAATACTGTTGAAAAGCAATAGATGGAAGAAAAAGAAATTACGAAAAGAACAAGATCGAGAGAAATGAAACAAAAAGAATACCATATGTTACAATATATGGGCTAAATCAGCAAAAGCGGGACATTCACACGTTGTGTTTGAATGCAAATCTCTACCAATATAGAGTTTCTGAGTGAATTGTTTTTGCACAGATTTTCTGTAAAATTGTCTACTCTTTCATATAGTTATTAATTAATTAATAATTAGCTAATTAAAAATTAATAAGTTAATATCTCGATAACCGAATAAGGAAAAGCCTGAAAACTTCAGGATAATCTTTAGGATATGAGCCGCATATATGGTGACGATTTCAATGAGATCGAACTTCAAAAAGTTCCGTCCAAAAAATCGAGCTTTCAGAGCCTTTAGGCAGAATTGAAATGAAAATTGTTGTCTTAATATTATTCCAGGGACTCCTACCATTAGCATGAGCCCCTTGGAGTTGATTTCGAACTTTTCAGTTCGTTACCAGACCATTTGATCAGTAGTGAAGTCGTACTCACTCACGTCGCTAATGCCAAATAGAATTTGTTTTTTGAAAAACTTAGGCATGATCAAAATAATTGTACAACCAGATATGATAGCCTTAGACGGCATGCATATTATTGTGTATGAAGTTTTCGGCAATTGTATAAATATTTGAAATTTTTAAAAACCAAAGGATATCACGTAACAGTTTATGTCTATTTTGAGTGTCACGTCGCTAACGTTAGTTTTTCTTTAATAACTCCTCTGTACAAAAGTCTAGAGTGTCGATTTTTTCATTCCATCTAGAGTACATAAAGACTCGTACAACATACAAAAAACACACCTAAACTAGATGATAATTCTGAGATATGCACACTCCAAATTTGCAATGTCACGTGGATAACGAATGATTTAGCCCATATACTAAAGGTAACGAATATCTAGTCTTGTGATTGACAACTTTCATATTTTGTTCGATGAAAATAAAATAAATCTGAAAGAAATAAAATTATTACATGATTGATTTTATTGAAAAACTACAACTATCTTCAAGATGAATATTCTGTTTTCATATTCTGTAATTATTAACGTCATTTTATATGTCAAGCACGAGCTTAATGCATAGAAGAGTACTACTGAATGATTTGGAAGTGTTCAGTCAATCTATTAATGATCCGTTCTTTTGTCTATTAGTTTATGTAAAAGTTCATGAATAATCATCGAACTGATATTTTTATCATCTAATACAATCATCATTAGATGGAACTGTAATATATTGATTTATAGAAGTTTAAGATTAGATTATTAGAATTTTCAGTAGATTCTATTCGTGTATCAGCATCTATAAATATATTCATACAACATTATTAAAATACTTCTATTTTTGAATAAATATTAATATTCAAGGTATACTTACAATAGTAATTATACTTCATTATCGTCAATACAAATGATTTCTGCATATTCTACATATTCATTCTCTTGGTGAAATGTGGTTGTGGATAAATAGGTAATCTTTATCTTCACTTACTTTCTCCCTCATATCTACTATACACCGCTCAAATTTTCTTTCTCAATCAGAATAATATGAAAATTTTCCTAAAAAATATTTGAACTTCGTGACAACAAGTATTTAGATTAGAAAACATGAATGCCCACATAAGATGAGATGGTTTTACATCCCTATTACACTAATTTCGAATATTACTTTGTTTCATTTGAGAATTGATCAAATTAAAGATAGTTTATATTAAAGATAAATGGACAATTATCATATTCTAGGAATTCTTATGAATAATTTTTTTTTAATTTTCAGTCAATTGTAGAAGACAATTTAACTATATAATACAATATCAAAATAGTGGTAGGACATTTTATTTTATCGGTTTTATATTAAAACTTGACGTTTCGATCATCTAAGTGATAATTTTCATAAAATAAAATTCGGTTTTGTGTTCATTTTGGTACTAGCTTATGAGTTACTTATTGCGCACGATAATCTAGATGATCGAACCGTCAAATTTTAATATAACATTGATAAAATAAAATTTCTTACTATTGGGTTGATGCAAAATTAACGACCGTTTTCATTGATTCTAAATTTATTCAACAATACAACACCAAAGTACACTCAAAACATGTTAAAATGATCATTCTGGAGCATAATCGCCATCTACTTCAATAACTGCTTCCCATTTGCTTGGCAAACGATCGATTCCACGTGCAAAAAAGTGACGATCCTTGGATGCAATCCACGCTTTGACGTCAGCGACAAGATCGTCCAAATCATCGTAGACTTTGCCCGTCTGCCAATTTTTGAGCGAACGATTGACGTGATAGTCTGTAGGAGCTTCAGTGGGAGAATATGGTGGGTGCTCAAGCAGTTCCCATCCTTTGTCGCTGACGTCAAAGCGTGGATTGCATCCAAGGATCGTCACTTTTTTGCACGTGGAATCGATCGTTTGCCAAGCAATTGGGAAGCAGTTATTGAAGTAGATGGCGATTATGCTCTAGAATGATCATTTAAACATGTTTTGAGTGTACTTTGGTATTGTATTGTTGAATAAATTTAGAATCAATGAAAACGGTCGTTAATTTTGCATCAATCCAATACTATTGGGACATTCTATTGTACTAAATTTATTTATATTCAAGATAATTCTAGATCGAAAATTAACTTGTGAATAATACTGGTTATATACTATATTAGCACAAGAGAGAAATCTGAATTAATAATCATCGATGAGTCAAAGATTGGTTATACGTGGTATTTTTCTTTTTCTTTCGTTGGCTCTTCTAGCATACATAGATAAGACCTATATTGTAGGTGTCTTTTCTTTATTCTCCTCCTCAAGTATTGGTGTTTTTCATCTTATTTTTATTTTTCTCCAAGTGTCTTAGGTTTTTTTCTAGTTGTTTGATCTAGAAAAATTATTGCCGTCTCACTGAAAAAAATAAAAGAATTATTATTATCGATTGGGTGAAATGAAACTATCCCTTAAATGATTATGTCAACATATTATAGAAGAGAAAAAATATAATGTCCAAGATATTTGTCATGAAAGAATGTTCTGACTGAGAAAAAATTTAAGTAAAAAAAATACTTGATGATAAAAACTGATTATAAGAATCTCAAAAAGAAAAAAGGATATATGACTTCTACCATTCTAAGTCTTCACATGATAAAATTAACAAGTCAGATAAAAAAAGACTGAATGTTTGTGTCGTTGAAGCATCCTATAATTGTAACACTAATAATAAGAAAACAATAGAAAGACTCGAACTGTGTAAATGTGTTTTGCTTCAAATGGAGAAACTTCTGAGTCTTCTGTTATAATTCCAACTCATAGAAATCATTACTCAATGTCCATATTAAAAGTGCATCAGTTATTTTCAAATCTGCTGTAAAAAAGCATGAGTCATTGCTTCTTGATGTCTTATCAGTCTAAAAATTCGTTATTTCTTTTTTTCATACTCTGTGTCGTTTTCTCTTTCAATTTCGTAATTCTCGGGATTAATTGAAGAAGAAATTATTTATCTAATAATTATTCTAAAATTAAATATAGTTTCTAACACAAAATCGACATTATAGTTCCTGTCTTTCTTTGTAAAAAAAAACGAAAAACAAAAGATCTTCTGATAAGAAGTTGACAAAATCAATAAAAAAAATAGATGAAACTACTATTAGAAGAGAAAGATAATCTAGCTGAATATATTGTCCTATCTTGCTATATAGGGTATCTCAATAATATAAGGTTACCCTTGAGTTTTGCGAATAATAAAGATTTTTTCAACTAAAGACAATTTCATTTCCAATTTAGTATCATACACATTGACACAGAGTACGTGTCTACCACATGCTCTATTCGTTCGCATTCGCTCGATTAACCTTAATGAATAGATTCAAAAACTTTTGAGTGTCCCCTGTCTCATTATTATAAGACTTCTTCTTCTGAATAAAAAAACATTGAACCAATGCCAGCTTTATAAACTCAAATGATTCTTTTAAGAATCTTTTCGAAAGAGGAGACACTCCACTATATTCTGAAAAAAGAAATAGATTAGCAAAGACTAATTTAATTTTCCTACCGATTAAGAAATAGAATGCTATAGAAAAATTGAATTCGAACACTAATTACTACGTAGTTTGAGAAAAATAAATTTTTGCTTTTTCAATTTAATGAAATTAAAATTAAAATACACCGTTGAAGGTCAAAACTGAAATCTGCAAGTCAATTAAATAGAGTCTCACCACCGCCTTGCGAAGACCTTAGTGTAAAAACACATCTCTCCATTTGTTAATTTCACTTTAGAGTGGCCTTATTTTACTTGAAAGAATTACACTAAGTCAGAGGTATGACAAAAAATAAATAGTAGAGCAGCATTGAGAGAATTTTTGAGCGGCGAAAAAGCAGATATCCAATTCTCTAAAAGTGACAAATACTAGAAGTTATCTCCTTGTCTCTTGCCGCCAGATTACCACGTTAGAGATAATGGGAAGTTTCTCAACCGAAAAAAATATTTCCAATAAACTTTCATTGTATGAATTGCTCTTTTTATCAGTGTTGGGTGTGTGAGTGTGAGTGTGACTGATCAGATTTGACTCATATCTGCTCACGCTCTCTACACCCAAACCCAAACCCACCCACATCCATACTCATACCCATACCCACAACTACCCACACCCACACCCTATTAGATAGTAATACGGAAAATGTTAGTCAAAA
>CAJNOP010003678.1:0-12320 GCA_905250075.1 Rotaria sp. Silwood1 | reverse complement strand
TTGAATATATTTAGAATCAATGAAAACGGTCGTTAATTTTGCATCAACCCAATATTAAAAACAATTCACCAGCTATTTTATTCATGACAGATTTAACAAAACAAAAACAAATATTATTTTATCATTTATTTTCTACTTGAACAATCTTGAAAATATTATAGAAAATCTTTAACTTTTTTGAGTGTTCTTTAATTAAGATTTTTTCTCCTTCATTAAATGAATATATTAACTATTAGAATATATTGAAAATTTCTTTACAACGACTTCACCTATTTGACATAACGAAAATTTTATATTTAATTAATAGATATTTAAGACTATATATATAAAAGAATATATTAATTTCATTCTATAAAACGATTATCATTATGGAGAATTTTTCTTAAAACATATACGATTTATTTTAGAATATATTTATTTTAATCAGTCATGATCGGTTTCGACCGTTGCTTAAGGCTTGAAATCAGATGACTTTTCATCATTCGAACATGCATAACATGTACCTTTCTATTCAAACTCTTCAACAAATCTAGTAGAATAATAGTGACCACTTTCAAAATATATATTATTTTTATTTTTATTTTTATTTTAATTAGTCATCTGATGAGACACCCCCTTAAGCAACGGTCGAAATCGGTCATGACTGATTAAAATAAATATATATTTTGTTTTTTTCAAATGCAGGGTGAGAACTAGTCGAATTAGGTAATTGATAAAAAAAATATTTCTCATATTATAGAGTTTATTAATAGAATAGAAGAAATAATTCGAATCTATTTGAAATAATTGACATTATCTTTTATTTATAGGAAACAGAGAGCGTCACAGGGCAGGGCATCAGGGCAGCCCTGCTCTGGGGTAGGGCAGGGCGAGTTTTCATTTGTAGCCCTGCCCTGCCCTGATCTGCAGAGCAGGGCAGGACAAGGCAAACTTTTTTGCCCTGATGAATTTTTTCGAATACTAATGAAGAGAAATTTTCTAATCAATAATTTTGATATTCTGAGAAATATTAATAGGGAAGTGATCAGTCAGTATGGTACCCCATTCTGATACAGTCATATTGTAAGGATAAAGCATACTATTGTTCAGGTTCTATAAGAGAGGGTTCTAGATAATCCTGGATTGGCCCGAACAACATCATGTTTTATCTTTACAATAGCAGAGAAAAGCTACCGGTTCACACAATAAGCTAGTAGGTTTTCTCTAGTATTGTAAGGATGAAACATGTTGTTGTTCGGATCAATTCAGGGTTATCTAGAATCCTCTCTTATATGACCCGAACAATAGTATGTTTTATGCTTACAATAGGACTGTATCAAAATGGGGTATCATACTGACTGGTCACTTTCATAGATATCAATGTGCATTCATCGACATATGTAGAATTTTAACTACAGCAGGAACCAATTGAATTTCCTCTATGTTTTTCTTTGTTTTTATTATTATATTTCAATTTATTTTTTAATCTGCTATTTATAACGAGAAAGTCCAGAACGCGCTGTATCTTTTGGTATATTTAGGATGAACATTAGTCACAGTTTAATGTGTGAAAAATTTATTAGAAATAAGAGTAACATTTTTTTTACTATGACACCGACTGTTGATAATATTGCAGCATTCTTTGTTTTTCATATATCTTAGCTTAAGTAAATGATACTATCTTGAATTTTTTCTCAAAAGATGCACCATAAAAAGCTCTGAAAAAATTTATAATTGAAATCTATTTTTCTTGTACTCGAAATGAACCATCTACTTGATAGTATCAGTTTTCATCATATTAAAAATGCTGAGAAGAATTTTTGTTTTGCATATATATCTCGGCTTGACAAAATGATATAATATTAAATTTTATTTAAAAAGATGCGTCCTCAAAACGCTACAACAGCTGTATCTACAAATTCCTGTAGCGAATCAGAATAATCTTCCACACATGTTCAATATTATGGGAGCTAACATTGTCATGTAGGCTTCCACCTCGAGTATGAAAAAACATTAGAGCGGGTACAATTGATTTCAATTATAAATTTTTTTATAGAGCATTTTATGATGCATCTTTTGAGAAAAAATTCAAGATATTATCATTTACTTAAGCCAAGATATATGAAAAACAAAGAATGCTGCAACATTATCGACATTCAGTGTCGTAGTAAAAAATAGTTCTGCTTTTATTTCTAATAAAGTTTTGTACAGATTAAACTGCAACTAATGTTCATCCTAAATATACCAAAAGATACAGCGCGTTCTGGACTTTCTCGCTATAAATAGCAGATTGAAAAATAAAAGAAATATAATAATAAAAACAAAAAAAAGCATACAGAGGAAATTCAATTGGCCCTTGCCATAAATAAAACGTGAAAACACTATTTGAAAATAGTTATAAAGTTTTTTTTGTATTGTTATTACTTGTATCAATCGGGATAGTTTTAGAAGCCCTGTCATGCCCTGCCCTGAGGGCAGGGCAAAAATAAAACTAGTACGTTGCTTTCAGGGCAGGGCAAGGCATAAAAAAGTGCTCCATGACGCCCTCTGATAGGAAATCGAATATGTTTCCATCTATTGTATTTCATATAAATAAAAGTGAGAAAAATAGAAGAATGAATTTTTTTTCGTTTAATCTAGATTTCTCTATAAGAAAGTTTTCAATTGTTTCGATAATCCTTTTTTTCTTTTTAGACATACGTTGAATATTGAGTATTAACAAAAATAAAAGTTCTACTTATCAACTATTAAAACACATATCAATTTACATTAACTAGCAATGATACGTTATTATTCCATTGAACTGATATTAATATCGTACCATATGAACATTTTTCTATAAGATAATCAATAACGTGTGATTAATCGTTGAAAATTTTTAAATAAATTATTTTAAATGTTGTGTCTAATATTGAAGATTTGTATGGATTGCCTATGAATATGTATAAAATATCTTCTTTTGTTAAATTATTTGTTGTTATATATTTTCATGATTAGATTGATTTAGTAAATTAATTGAAGATAAATATGAAAGTTATAGTTGTTGAAATAGTATTCTTGGTAATAAATCAACTCGAAAATTGTCTTAGTATGCATATAAATCAATTAAACTATTGTTAAACAAAATAATAATTTAACTAAACGATAAAAATATGGTTTAGATTTAATCTCTTTCTCGTTAAATAATAAATAGAATAAAGGTGATTAAATGATAAAAGTAATAATTGATTTATTATTTGTTTATTTGTTTAAAAAACCACCATGTCCTTGTTAAAGATGTTTATATATAAACAAGATAGTTATTGATAATCTAGAACATGATATTATTTGATCTGTCTTGCAAACTAGTTTATATATATTTGATGTCGAATTATCTATGGTTTTTGTCAAATAACGAAAAATCCTTTCAATTTGATTCCAACTAAGAAATGTTTTTTTTTTGAAATATATTTATATAAATTATTTTTCAATATAAACATAATAAACCGTAATAAATCATCTATGTCACCTGTTGAAAATAGACATTTGAATTCAAGATGATGTTATTTTCTATATCAAAATAAATTCATATAGAATTTATTAATCGAACTAAATATGGTTTATTATTAGAACATGATAAAAGATTTTTTATATAAACTCTATAAAATATTGTTTCAACATAATTTAAGTTCATTTCATTTAATATTCATCGTTATGTTGGTAAAGAAAAGTCTAGATCAATTATTTTTTTTTTTTAGTTAATGCTTCTATTGATCTACGTCATAATGATAGAATATGAATACGAAAGATAAGATAATTGAGCCATTGATAATCATAGAAAATCCTAGAAAGATAATGAATACCGGTGTGGTTATCTAATCAATCTATGGTAAAACTATGATAGTCTTTAATTAATATTGACTTTTTTCTTCTCGAGAGACAATTGCAAGAACAAATAGCATGACTCACAATTTGCCTAATTAAATTCGAGACGAATAATTCGGTCATTCTACTAATGAAACTTAAATGAGTTCCTTACTTGAAATTCTCTATTTTTTTGTTTGTTATCTATATCATTAAAACTGATCCTTCTCTATGTAAGTAGAGTAGATCGACTAGTTTCATACGTTCACAATATTGTTTGAAATTTCGAATTGTTAAAAAGTCTTATCCATTACTATCAGCTAAAGCATGTCAAAGAAAAGCAAATATTTTTCCTTTAATTAGATTAAAATACTGATTATATTTATTTCGATATATTATATCTAAAACATATCATTGACATCATGAATGATAATGAACCTTTTTTAAGTTATATTTTTAAGGATTTATATAGAAATTTTTATTGTATATTATTTGTTTTCGTTGTTGATAATATTTGTAAAATTAATGATAAATAGATAGGTAATAATTGTTTATTTAATCATTGTTGATCAAGTATTAACATCATTTCAATATGGTGAGAAATAAGTAATTCGACTAAACGTAATAGAGATATACATATTAACGTAAGAAATTTGTTCAATCAATAAAACTAATAAGACACCACTTTTATCAACATGGAGTTCTTCAAGTGTCTACGAAGAATTTATAATGATAGGAATAATTTGTTTAGTTTTAATAAATTATCCAAATCTATATATATAATGTTCAGTGTGTGTCTGTGTGTCTGCGCCAGGTCAAGGGTCAAAGGTCATATAGGCCTAAAGGGAAAGGCGTCAATGGCTATCCTATGGAGGTATCCATAGGTCCTCCAGGACTATCCTATGGAGGTATCCATAGGTCCTCCAGGACTATCCTGTGGCGGTACCCATAGGTCCTCACAAACTATCCTCTGGAGGTACCGATAGGTTCTCATGGGCTACCCTATGGAGGTACTCATAGGTCCTCATGAGCTATCCTATGGAGGTACCCATAGGTCCTCAAGGGCTATCCTAGGGAGGTACCCATAGGTCCTCATGGACTGTCCTATGGAGGTACCCATAGGTCCTCATGGACTGTCCTATGGAGGGACCCATAGGTCCTCACAGGCTATCCTATGATGGTACTCAAAGGTCCTCATTATCTATCCTATGGAAGTACCAATAGGTCCTCATGGACTATCCTATGGAGGTACCCATAGGTCCTCATGGACTATCCTATGGAGGTACCCATAGGTCCCCATGGACTATCCTATGGAAGTACCGATAGGTCCTCATGGGCTATCCTATGAAGGTAGTCATCGGTCCTCACAATCTATCCTATGGAGGTACCCATAGGTTGTCAAAAGTTATTATATGAAGGTAGCTATGGGTCCTCAAGAGCTGTTATATAGAGGCACTTATAGGTCCTCAAAAGCTATCATATATGAGTATCTATAAGCCCTGAAGGAAGTACGGCAATATCTCTATATATAATGCTCAATGTGTATGTTAGTGCTGAGTCAAAGATGAAGGCTTAAAGGTCAAAGGTAGGATAAGGCGGTAAAGGATAAGGTTACATGAAGATATAACTATAAGAGAATAAAGCTGTAGGAGAATAACGCAACAACGAAATAGGTTTATAAGAAAGTAAGACTGTGAAGAACTAAGGAATAAGGATGTTAGGCTATAAGAGGAAATGCTATAAAGAGAAAAGAGTATAAGAAAGTAAGGCGATAAAGAAGTAAGACTAAAAGAGGAAGAACATTATAAAAGGGCATGAGTTTAAAGGAATAAGTTAATAAGGAGCTAAGGTTCTAAGGGATACGGCTATGAGAGAAGGACTCTACAAGGAACTAAGGCTACAAAGGAGTAAGACTATAATGACTATGATTATAATGAAGAATATCCTAAGAGAAGAATGCTATAAGAAGGTAAGTGGATAGGTAATTAAGGAAATAAGACTGTAATGTGATAAGACCATAAAAAACTAAGGTAATAAGAGAGTAAGTCTATAAATGGGTAAGAGTACAAAAATTACAAGATACATAAGGCTATAAGGCTACATGGACTATTAGCGGTAGAAGGATATCACACTGTGGCGCTTCCAGGTGCATAATATCAAGTGTCTTTATGTCTATTACCGCGTGAAAGGTTAAATATTTAAAATCGTACGTTAAAGATAATAAGGCCGTCGTGCAGTATGCAAAGGCTCTTACGAGTTAGTATATATCGATTCAACAAATAAATAACTTGTAACTAATCTACGATCTATAAAACCAAATAAATTGTGTATATATGTACATCTATCAGTTTATTCAAATAAAAAGAACTAATTATTGATAAATGTGTTATTAACACATTCAGTCCAATGTAATCCACCGGTAGGTGGCATTATATTTTAATAAGAAACTCTATAGAAAAACACATTCTTTTGCCATTGAGGGTGAAGGTGAAGAGTAAGGGGTATAGTTATTTGATTTACAAGGAAAATAATGCAGCAAACGATATGACAATTGTGCAGTTTCGAGAAAGGCTTGTACGATCGTTTACTCCTTGATGCGCCATTTAAGAAGGTGAAACATAGTCCGAGACAACAATCATCAAGTTGTTCGAAGCACAAACTTGCTGATGACAAGCTCGAAGAAAAGGAAGGATCTGCGTGCAATGTCCCAAGGCGCTGTGTTGATTGTTATGAAAAAAGCAGGCAACAACAATCAAGAGAATGTGAGCTATGCGGCAGCAAATAAACTAAAAACTTTCTCTTCTGACTGTGATAAATTTTTTTCTCTTGAATGTTTTAATAATAAGCATTATGCTATGGAATAAACGACTCAAATAAACTACTGAACGATAGAACAGATGACACCTTGTGTTTTATCTCTTGCCAAAGAAAAAACGCAAAAGAAACTGCTTTTCTATACAGTTTATCGTTAAACTATACCGTCGCCCATCGGTGGACGACATCAGACCCAATCGGTTAATGATGCCAGTATTAATGTTGATGATCACAATGCTTTTGCATATATAATCAACCATATTAAGAATATATATCCATTATAATCATAATAGTATATAAAATGATAATAATAATAATTAAGAATATTGACTTAAAATAATTATATATGAAAATTTATCGAGACAATCTACAGTTTCATCATGAATTAATAATTAACGAAAATCATTTAGAATTGTTCGATATTGTTTAGCTAAAATAATATTATAGATCTTATAAAACGGATGATAGGCATTTTAAACTGAAGTGAATGAATGATATTAGACTTTTACAGAAGATAAATTCAATAGTCGATGAATAAAATTGGAGAATGTATCAAGGCTTCCATAAAGGTAGATCTTAGTGAGGGTAGATTATATCAAAAACTTAACATCTCTTGACGTTAGAATAAGCAGGAAACAGTTGATTTCTATAATTAGTAATCAGTTTCTCTCTGTTCAGTTAGTTTTTCTCCTAAACTTTCACATGAAAATTTTTAAATCAATTGTCTACCGATCGAAAGCTTTTACATACTTATTCATATCTCTACATGCTGTTTCTATTGCTTGACTATCATATTTATGTCTAAAAATAAACTATTATTTTAATTCAATACTATTTTCTATAATAGACACAAATAAATAAAGATAATACACGGATGTAAGAGAAGCTTATATCATAACGGTTTGACCACGGAATTGTTGAGTATTAGTTAAAACTCGCAACATTATATTGTGTTAAATACGAAGAAGAGCTTTGAAAACAAAAAAACGCGAATAATAGTTTTTAAATTACAAATAAATTTCTTTCGAATACGTTACACACTAAAAGTTTTATCTATTGTTCGATTAACAGATAATAAGGCATTATTCGACCGTGTTAATAAACCATCTTCAGTTGAATTTTCTTCTTAACAAAAATTAATTTTAAACTAGAGGAAAATTTTTTTCATAAACAAGAAAAAAACACGAACATTTCTATTTGCTAATGCTCGAAAACGTAATAACGAATCGATCAATTGCTCGTAATGCATGCAACTGATGATAGAACATCAAATAGTGTTGTTAATCGTATGGAATAAATATCGAAAAGTGATTGATCCTATCCGAAAACAAAAACTAGCCTAACAATCGAAGATTATTTAAAAATAACCTTAGATAAAGCAATAGTACCATGTGATGGTAAATGAACAAGTTCTACATCGACAATTTGATGTGAAAGAAGTTTCCATTTATCATCTTCATTTCGAAGACTCTCAAGAGAATATGCTTTTATTTACCATAATAAGATTTATAATAGTAAAGAGAACTAGTTTTCCTTCAAACTTTTTATAGCGATATCTTTTGTTAAATATATAAGTGAACGATTGATCTCATCTACAAATGTTCTTTAGGTGTAGGCATCAACAAGATTATTATTTTCAAATCGTTAATTCATCAAAGTATTATTGAATAATTATTGATTTTATTAAATTAATTATATCGAAACCTTATCGACTGATCCATAAACGTTTTTCTTTTCAAATATATAAATTTCCAAGGATAAATAAATAGTACTGTCCATTACCCTTATATTCAGATCTTCAGTTTCTCTGATATGTGAGACCTTTTAGAGGAACACTTTTTATTCACTATACTTTTATAAAATTTTTTAACGATTTTCATTTGTTCACATAGCTACTATTTCTTATTATATTACATTACTTTATTATATCGAGCAAGTTTAACAAATGTTTGAACAATAAACATTCGTTGTGCTTCGAATTCTTTATTGTCTGTTTTGAAGTCGAACAAGAAATAAATCATATAAAACTGGTTCTAATTATATTTAACAATAAACGAAAGATTATAAAATGAAAAAAAAAGAAAAGAAAAGAAAACAATTAGAAATAAAATGAACTTCATCAGCATCTAATCAACTATAATTAAGACCAATTAAAATTAATTCAACAAGTAAATCGAGTACAACAACTTGAATATCACTTTCCTTTCTACTAACATACTTTTAAAGACTAATTATTAGTTAAATACAAACTATAAAATAGATAAAAGAATAGACCGAATTTGTTTCTTTTTGTTTTACTTTCGTATTGCACTATTTTCTATGGATTGATCACTATTTATACTTGATGCATGATCTCAACCAAATAAATAAATCATCAATTGTCAAATAAATATTCTATGAATATTAGTTAAACAATTATTTAATAATACGTTGTGAAGATACATTAGAAGATTTTCTTTCATTAGACCATCGTAAAACGATTGATAGTTGATCATTGTTTAATAAAAACTAAATTAAACTAATCTGTTTAAATGAATGTTATCGTAAGATAAAACATGATTTTAATTCGCTATTATCTATTCAAACGATAAACTTTTATTAATAGTATGTCTTGCAAATCGCTCACGTAAATCAATTGATTTAATATTCAGATTTCAAGATGGAACCAAATCAAAAGACTTGACACAGACACTTCTACAATAAACTACTATCGTTAAGATGCCCGTAGACAAATTTCAGACTGAATAGAATATCCTCAAGATTTAATCTTAATCAATGAATAAAAAAGATAATCAGTTAAATAATTGAAACTTTTTTAAAATAAATATTCATTATTAAAAACAAAAATAATTACCTCTTCTATATGTTGAATGTTGATTTAAGATAATAATATGTTTCTTCGAAATGTTTTCACCAATATAGTGTAGAAATAAGACTTAAAACTAATTTTCTAGAGATTAATGTTATTGATATTAATTGTTAAAAACGATCATTTTCATATGAATTTAATTAACTTTTATCTATTTGAAAACTTTTATCATTGATAGATTAGTTTCAAAAGCACCTTATTGTGTACGATTGACTGTTTTTATCTTTGTCTCTATCTGTTCTATTTGATATTGTCAATGAATGTTTAGTTGATGTTATTGAATTTGTATTATCTATATTATTCGAATCTTTTTCATTGCCTTTAAAAAGAAAAAAAAACAAATGAATTCATTCAGACGAGGGTGGGTGTGGGTGTTTGTGGGTGTGGGTGTGGGTGTGGGTGTGGGTGTGTGGGTGGGTGTGGGTGGGTGTGGCTGTGGGGTGTGGGTGTGCGGGTGGGATGCAGGTGTGAGTGTGAGTGTAGAATTAGAAGAACACACCGACACTCACACCCTCAAAATCAATTGATTGAATGGAGAGATTTTGTTGAAACCAAAATTCGTATATCAGTTAGAAATCTTGAATGAAATTCGTTTATTGATATAGCGCATGTTAGTTCGGATAAATATACACTAAGATGAAAATATTGTCGATCAATTACAACAAACAAATAAAGCATTGGCAGACAATGATAGTTCAAATCGAACAAACAGACATAAAAGTCCTGAATCATCCTCGACAGATTCAACACAACGACCATCATCGCCATCGACTATACCAGCTGCTCCATCTACATTTAATTGTATGTGGAGGTGGTAGGACTTCAATTTAAAGAGGCTACTAAAATTCAAGTTGTTCTAACCGTAGAATGTCATTTATTTTCAAATATTGTTTATGAATTATCAGCTAAAAACAATATGAATCAAGAAAATATTAATCTTGACTCTCGTTATATTCACTGTTGTAACTTAAAAAATATTCTATCCAAATATGCAGTATCAAGTACTACTACTAATAGTCCTTGATTATCAAAATCAATGTTGATTGATGACAATTTTGATACAAATACAAATTCACAAGGAAAACAGTCACAATTAAAATCAATCTCATCTGCTTCAGCTATCGTTGATGGTTCGAATACTAAAATAAAAACCAAACGACAAAAAATTGAAGAAGTCCATGAGTGATCACCATAAATATAAGAATCCAATTGTGATTCTATGTGATTTTTTACAAAAATTTTACAGTAATACTCAGAATACGTATTACACTATTTCATTTCTGTCATTGGATATGTTCTTTTTGTTTGTTTATTTTTTCATATTGCTTCTCATCTTCTATTTCATTTGTTTTTCTTATTTGTTTTCTGTCCATTAAACAACAAAAAAAAGAAAACAGAACAATTTTTTTTCCTTTTTATTTATCTCTTATGTCCTACATTTGCATCCGTTTTATTCTTTTGGTTTTTTGCTAAACTTAAGAATTTTATAATTTTTTGATTTTATTTTGTGTTCTCTGTATTCCAAGGATGTCTATATACAGCAGATGAACCAAGCAAAAAAAAAACAGATAGAGATGCATAAAAGAATGGTGAACAATTTCAATAAACAGGACATAAGGATTACACGATTTGTTGCCCTTTTTTTTACTGTTGTTTATCTTGGGGTGGGTGTGGGTGTGGGTTTGGATCAAATAGTGACACCCACACTCACACCCATTCACACCCACCCACACCCACATGTACCCACCCACACCCACATGTACCCACCCACACCCACACCCACACACCCATAACCATTAAATCCTTATACAACATATGAATTTAATGTTGAAGCGTTTACAGCTGCACATCGTAGTGATATATTATCCGATGGAAATGAAAATAATGATGATAAACATTCAAATCGAGATAAACGGTGTATTTAAACTATTCCAATAATATCAATTAATAAAACATTATTAACAACAATTGATTCAACAATAAATATTGATTTATTAACAACAACTGAAGTTAGTTCACTATTTTACAAGTTTGTTTAAATAATCGTCTTAATAATACAAATGTTTATTATGATTGGACATATTCGTCATACAAGAGATTTTCATGTAGATTTTCAAAAAGTTATTTAATTCTTATACGTCTGATTGAAGAATTAATTAATCAAACAAATATTATTGAACTTCATATTAATGTAACAAATGATTGGATTAATATGAATACAATAAAAGTTATTATTCATATCGTATGAATGTATATATTCATACGATACAATGAAAGAATAAAATCCAATGATTTATTTCATATTAATTCTTATACAGGTTCAATAACTGTTATTAATTCATTAGAAAATTCATCAAGTCAAAAACATTTACTAACAATTATTTATCGTTATGAACATAATTATCGTATAGCATTGACAAATTTACATATAAATATTTTTACACAAGAAAATTACTTAATTGTATTTGAGGGTGTGGGTGTGGGTGTGGGTGTGGGTGTGGGTGTGGGTATGGGTGTGGGTGTGGGTGTGGGTGTGGGTGTGGGTATGGGTGTGGGTGTGGGTGTGGGTGTGGGTGCTGTCTTCTTTCCGTTCCCACACCCACACCCCCACCCAAACCCACACCCACACCCACACCCCACACCCACACCGACATCCACACCCACACCCATCCACACCCACCCACACCCACCCACACCCACATCCACACCCTCCTATGATGAAAGTATTACAAGATGTTTGAAAAATGCAAAATCGTGTGCTGGCCTATGTTAAATGCTAGGATATTGAAAAGATCACATTAGTTGATCCAGATTG